>OX451411.1:2500-37798 GCA_949629135.1 Eremobia ochroleuca | reverse complement strand
GAATTTCGCGGGCTACCTTGGCGCATCCCCCTTAACTGATACTGAGACGGCCAACGAGAGGCTGGGTACGCCTCGGCGAGGCTGCGCGGTTAGTACGAACGGCTCAAGCGGTGAGGACTGAGTAAAACATGCACACACAGACAATACATGGCACAGCAATGCAATACATGCCACATTATACGCAAACTTTACATACTTCAAATAAATTTAAGTCAGTAAAAAAAAAATGTTTTGGCTAACCTGCGGTGCAGTAAATATTAATATTTTATTTTCATTAATTCATACAACATGAGACAATGTGAATAACGCCTAATCATTCATATCTGTTACGTAACAGAAAAAAGTGACAGATAAAATAACGGATATGAATTAATTGCACGTGTCTAATCTACAAATCTATTTATTTCCACAACAATTCGAAATGTTATACGAATATTTTATAGTTATAACAAATATCACAATACAGCCATTTCCTAGTATGAGTATTATAACAGTAATTACTTACCGCTATTGTAAACGACTCACATTGGATATTTACTTTTAAAAGTCTAATTTTCTTCGACAACGAAACGAGCTGAAAAACTATATTGAACAAAATCCCCGAGCGTTTATTCTTACGTTGTGTAGTGACAGCTAGTGAACTCATGTTGCCCAGTATATCAAATTTCTTTATTGCCACGGAAATAATGTTAAAATAGCATAACAGAGAAGAATAACAGATATGATTAAAATCAGGAGACTCATTAATAAATTAAATTTGGAGAACACTAAATAGTATTTTATATTTTGTTTAGTGAAGTGTTGAAAGTTTAAACAATATTCTCTGAATATAGTTTTTTTTAAACTTTTGTGTAATGGTTAATAATTAAATTATTTTTTTAAGTTTACCGTCAAAGACGTGGACATTGAATACTTGTATAAAACGGAACCTACGGAATGACTGGTTTAATTTTTTTTAATGAATTGTTTAGCTGTACCAAATGTTTCGTTGTTTTTTATTAAGCTCAAATAAAAATTTAATCTGTTTGTTTATAAAATTCTAGTCAGTTGTATCTCGTTATGAAAATAATTGGGTAGGACATTAAGACAAGTAAATATACAATTATTTTGAATATGACCCTTGTATAATACATGCATAATATAGTAGAGAAACACTGATTATTTTAGAGGTTTCTAATGTGATGTCGTAAATAAACACAAATTTTTTTGCGCTTACATTGTAAACGCTGGCTGAACCATTCAAGATAGATCAAAATAATGTACTACAGTATTGTACACCTTAAAAAGTTCTACAAAAAAGTCCGCGATGGTATATGTCTATCTCTTAGGGATAACCCAAAATAACCATTGTTTATCCTTAACTTTTTACGAGAAATAATGTATTATTTAAGAAACAATTTTAGGCAATACAGCATTAATCCTTATCCAATTAAGTATACAAAACAATGTGCATTTCATATAGATCATTATGGCCCTTTACAGCATGTAATTTAAATGAATATTTTCGAAGATATTACAGTTTTAAAATGCGGGCGTTACCGGCCGGGCAGTCGGCCGGTGGCGCTTGAAACTACCCAACGGATTTTCAACTTTATCGCTATAGCATAAGGTTTAAAGTTGATTGGGAAATTTCGACAGTTTCGGGTAGCTTGATGTGCTGGCGTCTGTACTACAGTATTGTACACCTTAAAAAGGTCTACAAAAAATCCACAATGGTATATGTCTATCTCTTAGGGATAACCCACAATAACGATTTTTATCCTATACTTTTTACGAGAAATAATGGCTCTAAAATTATCAGTGTTTCTGTTACTATATTATGCATGTATTATACATATAAACCTTCCTCTTGAATCACTCTTTACTATAAAAAAAAAACCGCATCAAAATCCGTAGCGTAGTTTTCAAGATCTAAGCATACATAAATGATAAATGATAAATGATTTATTTTCTGTAAGTAGGTTTGTACAAACACTTTTACATGTCAATCATATTTTTTAAACTAGATGAGGTCGGCGTTTCCTATCTGACTACTCTGAGAAGAAAGGCCGAAACAAACTCAGAGGTCACAGTCTCTTTTAAAGTCCAGACATAATCTTGGTCAGATCATGTGAAGACCATGCAGATTGGTGTCTGAAATGGTCTTTTGAGTAAAGAACCACACAGATTGAGCGGACCTGTCCAGTCAGTGCACGCATTTGTCAAAAATTGTGTAGCTCAACTCAGAACTTGAGGAGCCTTACGATTCGACGAACAATACCAATGAAAGGACATTTGGGTAGGCCGCATAAATTACTCAAACTGCCAGACCATGATTAAAACTAACTAAGAAGGAAAAAAGAAAAAAGAAATGACCCACATAGTCTTCACACTCACAATAATAATAATAAAAAATAAGATACTATACAAAGTAAATATCCATGTCATTGTTTATATAAAATTCATCAATGTCAATGTGTATATAAAAATCCGGACATCATCTTTGATCTTTGAGGACCATGTAGATTGGTGTCTGAAGTGGTATTTTGAGGGAAGAACCACACAGATTGAGTGGAACCACATAGAGACAGACAGACAGCGGGAAGCGACTTTGTTTTATACTATGTAGTGATCAGCATTGCACCCGTGCGAAGCCGGGGCGGGTCGCTAGTAAAATAAAATTAAAAGTAGGGGTACCCATAATGCTTCTTAGAAATTTAAGCACCCCAAAACTTTGCAATGGCGGTTGAGGCGCGGTGGCTGACCAATTTACAACGAAATCTGATAGAAGCAAAGATTTAAACATGGTGTGGGTGAAAGTATTTTCATTCCTCGGATTCCTCTCATTCCAAACAATTTTCCATTTAGTTTTAAACGAGTCCAGTTTCCAGTCAGCCTATGTTTTGCGATAACAATTAATAAAGCCCAAGGTCAGACGCTGAAAGTTGTGGGTGTAGATCTAAGTATCAGCTGTTTCTCGCACGGTCAGTTGTATGTGGCTCTGTCACGGGGTAGCAATCCTAGGAGCCTGTATGCTTTCATCCCCGATGGCCATACGTCAAATATCGTATACAGAGAAGCATTACTGTAAAGTAAATTTTTAGCTACCCAAACGACGGTATATGTAATTCAAAATATGCTGCCCGAAGTCACTATTCCACGCGGAAGAAGTCGCGGGCACAGCTAGTGTTATAATATAGAGAAACCGGACAACATGCGTCGGGCGCACCGGACACAACACCCGTCTGTTAGGAGGATGGAGGATGAGTAACTTTCCACCCTGTTCCCCATGCCTCTAGTGGGGTCTAGAGGCATATGCAATTCCAGAGGTACCTATCTTAGATGCGTTGTTATCTCAGAGCAAACCTGTAACGCCTGATGTGCTTGTAATTACACCGGCACCCTTATACTTCACACAGCACAGCTTGACGGTGCACATATTTGTGGCACTTCACCGGACGAGCTCCTTCACAGAGAACTCTGCTACTGTTTACCTTTAGATCGCATTCGCAGGGAATACGAGAGTAACTTTTGCTTGATACTGTAGTGTGGTGCAGTGCGAAAGCCGCGCGGGCAGCAGCGGCGGCGACCCGCGCTGCGGGTTTGACCTCGACGACCCCGTGCATGTGAGTGCGACATACGCTTTCTGTGCGTCCATCGTCCAGTGCGAGCGCGGTGCTCCGGAACAGACTACGTCTCAGCTGCTAGTGACTCAAATGTCCTTTCACCTACATCCTTG
The DNA here is from genome assembly GCA_949629135.1 of Eremobia ochroleuca. Taxonomy (NCBI): domain Eukaryota; kingdom Metazoa; phylum Arthropoda; class Insecta; order Lepidoptera; family Noctuidae; genus Eremobia; species Eremobia ochroleuca. The sequence goes on along the minus strand of OX451411.1, from coordinate 34,080 downwards.
ACACTCGTGAGACCCAAGCGACACACATGAGCCTTTGCAGCTTCCAACAGCTCTTAAAGCTGTGCATTCTAAAAGTTTGCAACGTCGCAATAAGCTGTCAAATATTTCGTTGTTTTCATTGATTCAATATAAGTAGATGAAATAATGAAATATCGCTCTGTGTTGCAATAAAATATGTATTATTAGCTGCGCCACCCGGTTTCACCCGCATAAGTCTCGATCCATTGGGAATATCGGGATAAAAAGTACCCATGTCTTAACCCAGGTCATGGTCTACCCATGTATTCAATTTCATACAAATCCGAACAATCGCTTAACCGTGAAAGTCTAACAAAAAAATAAACTCTCATTCGCATTTATATAATATTAATATATTTGTATGTTAGGATTAAGATAGGATGAATTGCAATTATAACAATGGATTAGGTGTTGTAACCGTATAAAGTATAAGAAAAGCATTTGAAATATTCAGGATCATGATATTAGCACAGCGATACTTATTTCATAGTTGCATTAATCAAAACAGCGAAATATTTGACAGTTATTTGCTGCGTTGACAACTTTTAGAGTGCGCCCTCTCAAGCTGTAAATAGTCGAGCGCTTTCAACTTGCGCTTTACACATGCGTTAGTCACCCCAACAGACTGATGCCTCAAGTTCCCTGCCCATAGCGCATGTATCAAACCCTGTGGCGTACCCAATAACGCACGCACTCTCTTGCACCCTTATAATATAGGTAATGGCGTCAGCCTCTCGTGACGCTTGTGTCTACACTAGTTGAGCCATGTGTTGAAAGCGCATCAGTGTAGTTAACCTTAATCCTTATAGGTACGAAAATGAATCGATAGGTTTTACGTTTACAATCACGAACAGTCTCCTACGAACGTTATCCGGTAGCTACAACGATTGAGGTACCTGTCCTTACTGACCCGTCTCAAATATCTTCCTGTATAATTAATGATTCAGTTGTACTCGCAAGCGAAACGGTTGCAAGCGATGTCGGCGACGACGCGGCGTGCCCGCAGCGCGGAGCCCACCACGCCGTGCCTCGAGCCCTTCGAGCCCGACGAGCGCTCGCAGCGCTCGCAACTCTCGCAGCGAGCACACTCGCACGCGCGCGTTCGCGCCGAGCGGCCGCGCGTGCCTTCGCTCTGCTCGCTCTGCCGCGGCTACTGGCGCTCGATCACGCAGTACCTTGCCGCGCAGATCTTCTGCTGCCCCGATGCCGCCGTGCGCTGATGTGTGATTGTTTTAATTATGTTGTTACAAATATATCATACTTTCGAACTAATTCGCTGTATTATTTTATTGCACTTGTGGCGACATCTACATCGCCACATGCGAATTACGCATCACGCTGACGTCACGCGAAATCCTACATCGCGTTCAACGTTCCGACATCAATCGTTGGGCAGTAGCCCACCAGACACAAGACTTGTCTGGTCGGAGGATCCTCTTATTTCTATGAAGGATGAGCGAACTTTACACCCTGTTCTTCATAACTCTACAACGTGTAACGTTAAATGCGCAAAACCTGAAAATAGTTTTATCAGAATAACGAGAAGAATTAATTGAACGATTTTTTAATATACATATGTCACATTTTTCAAAGAATCTTTATTAAAAACGTTGCCGTGTCTATTTATTAATAGGTCAAAGCAAGCCAATGTCAGCGCGGCGCAGCGGCCCGGTGACGACTCCTCCCTCGGTAAAGCGTCGTCGCAGACGCAAGAAACGATCAGAATGGCCAGTAAACCTAAAACATCACATAAAACCTTTACAATTTTTTAATGACTTATTTTCTCTCTGAAATAGGTCAATAGAATTAAAAATCAGTTGGGGTGTCTGAGGTTTTGCACATTTAGGCTGAGGCCAAACGAGCGTAATTTTGTGAGTTGTGAGTCGCGTAATTTGAGTTGCGTAATTTCTGCTGCATTCGGTTTCATACAAAAAGGCAACTCATTTTGCGTCGTCGTGTGGCACCAACTGCCTTTTTGTAAGAAACCGAATGCAGCAGAAATTACGCAACTCAAATTACGTGACTCACAACTCACAAAATTGCGCTCGTTTGGCCTCAGGCTTAACGTTACACGTTGTATATATACCATCATAGAGCGTGGCGACGCGTCGCCACAGCATGCGTCGCCACGACAGAAATTTGTTTTACGTGCGGCTATAGATGTTTCACATCAAAACTTTTTAGGGTACTTCCTCTACATGTAAAGTGGGGAAGTTTTTTTTTGTCTATCCCATGGTGTGGGGTACCGTTGGATAGGTCTTTCAAAAATATTGCGGGTTTATCAAACAATTTTTCGATTCAGCGATCCGCCTGTCTTTGCTTGTTTTTGGGACCTATCAAAGGCTTTCGATCTTGTCAGTTTTGACGTGTTGTGGAATAAGTTCTTAACTGAAACTTCTGTACCAATTGAAGTTGTATCAATATTAAGTATTGGTATGGCAATAAAAATCAATTATTTGCATACATAAGGTACAGAAGGTTGGTAAAATGTACTCAAATTGTCGATCGACGTCGACCAGTCAACGCTGATCAACATTATCGATAGCGTATGGTGGGCTGATCGATCGATGAACAGCCGACCTCTAACCAGGCTGCCATGCATAACACTCGAACGGCCTGAACAGTCGCATCTGTCGATTGCAGTCTGGTTGCGGCTTTACGTATCTATGCACAATGCGGCAGTTGATGAATCCTCCACAAAGTTCTCAGCAACATCTCACCGAAGAGCTCTCTGGCCGCAAACACACGTCAGCGAAAAGAGAAATAATTGACAGAACAGAACAAAAGAAAATTTCGGCCATGACACAATCAAAATTACTGGTGAAATAAAGAAATAAAATATGAGTGCAATTATTATCAATACAATGTAGTGAGCTGACCGCACCAGTCTGGGAAACACTCACAAATATGAAATATTCACGCGCTGCCATCTGGTGGCTGCTCTGTCTACTCCTACAGGTGGGAGCCAGCGCGCTGGCGGGCGCCGGCGCGGGCCCCAGCCAGCAGAGCCTTGGGCCCGCGCCCGCGCCTGGAGCACGCCTTGCGTCACAATAACGAGGCGGAATCCAGCTCATACGTGGCACATGACATGACGCACAGTGTTTATTTATCTAGGGCTTCCGATCCTTGGAATCATACGAAACACCGTGGTTTCGATGAGACTCAAGTCGTCCACACGGTTGGAAACATATCAACCATGTGAATGAAGTTTTTATCTACATCATAACTAAGTGAACGCTTGTGATGTGACTTGTGTGACCGCTGCAGTTTATTATAATGTTCTCTGTGCTCTTACATTTGCCATAGATTCATAACTTTCTCTAGTCAATTAAGATTAGGTAGTTTTTCAGTGGCGTGGGGCTCAGCCGCCCGGGACTGGAAACGTATGTCCGGGAATCCACCCTAGGTCTAGTTGGATAAACGAAGAGACTTAAGGTGGATGCACGGGCATGCGTTTCCGCGTATCCACCTTAGGGTGGATTTTTCAGGGTGTATAAACGGAATAACCCCCCGAGACGTGCGCAAAATTCACCGCCCGCCCCCTTGTTTAGGAATGAATAAAACTATTGTCAGCGCAATACTCAGGGGCGGACTTACATTAGCAAGGCTGGGCGTCGGCCAGATTTAAACCTTTAGATTTCCTTATAATTTTTTGATACCTATCAAATAAAAATTGCGTTTCCATGACAGTCGTGACAAGTCACTACTGTAATTGTGTGTCAAAACGAAACAGAAACATGACCATCTTTATCTTTCGCGCGGTACCTATCTAATGATCTAAAGAAAGTTGGTCTAGGCCATCATCATCAACAGCCCGACATTGCCCACTGCTGGGCATAGACCTCCCTTTTCTTAGGATAGGTAAGTGCATTTTGTTGGTTGTTTTTATGACTACTCATATTTGAAAATTAATGTGACAGGTGGTCGGTGCTCTCGCCTGTGGTAAGAAGAAAGCGTGCCGGCCGCCGCGCTGCCCCGGAGGCTGCAAACCCAAGTATTTGTAGCGCAGATGTGGAAACACGCAGTACTGCACGGAGCTAAGGAAAATATGATGGTGAGTAATACGCTGCGCCGGCAGCTACAACTACAAGCCCGAATACGGGTAACGCGGTGCAGACACACGCACAACCGCACGGAGGTAAGAAAAAATATATAATATTATGGTGAGTCAAAGTGAGTCACGCTCTCGTGCTTGGCTCTAAACAGGATCAAATTAAATTAGGCACATAATTAGCAAAATTTCGTAGACGTGATAGGTAGGTATTATTATTATATGTAAACATGATAAAACAAAAGAAAAACATATGATGTAGGTATTTTTGGGGCCAACGATCACTGGTAGTGTAAATACTTAATACCTACTAATAGTATGACTTGAAAACAACCGAGTTTTTATTGTTTTATTTTGTTTACTTAGATATCGATATCGGACCCTGTTTATTGCTCGATTAAGTACCTACTGTAAGCACCTGTGATTACCATTTTTCTACCCAGAAACATCGAAGACATAACATAATATGAGTCCGTTCAGTTTTTATTAAGTACCTCTGATTTTATTTACATCGAAGTGATCTTTATTCCTGTAGCTATAAGGTTGCTGCTATAATAACTGAACACTTTCTTTTCAAATGCATGGTCTGTGCTAGTGGTACGAGTGGGCAGCGTCGCTGTGGTGGTGGGCGCTGTGCCTGGGGCTGAGCGCGCTGGGGGCGCGCGGCTGCAAGAAGAAGACCATCTGCCGCCCGCCGCCCGGCGGCCAGCCCGGCTGCGGCGGCGGCAGGTGACGTGCCACGCCTTGCAACCTCTACACAAGTACGTTGATCACGCTCTCTACAAGTGCTTGCATCGGGGATGTTTGCACTGTATCGCACTGGAGGCTTTCATGCTGTCATCCGCAAGAAAATTGTAAACCCGCCCTCCCTTCCTCTCGTCAGCAAGAGCTTTGCTACTTTTGCTGACGAGAGGGGGGAGGGGGGAGGTGTTAATAATTGCAAAAAAATCTGCTTAAATAATACTTGAACGGCCCCAATGAGAACCATAGGAAAAGCGACTTGTTTTGGAAAGTCATTTATGTAAGGTAAAAGCATTACATTTTGTAATTTTGATGTTTGATTAACTATTTTCCAACAACTGAGCCACATGTATTTATACAACGTGTAACACCTCCAACGCCATTGTCACATATATGTGACAAACGAAATCTTACCCTAAGCGCCAACGTCACAAATATATGACAAAATACACGTCGCAACATATTATAAAATAAACAATTTAATCATTACTTTTGTGGGTTTTTATTTATATCATTTAAAAGTTTAAGCTTCCGTCTATATTGTATTGCATGAAACTAATATAAATAAACCACCAATATCGAGAAATTTGTTGTTTTAAAAGTAGATGTTAAACGCGTATAAAAGGAGCGCCTCACACGCCGTGGTCTGCTATATGTGACAGCTAGTGTTGTGACGTATGATTGTAAAATCAATAAAAACTTAAGAAGATGAATATGAAATTTTAGTCCAGAGTATATTATTTGTGTATAAGTTGCTATCAGGAGAAATAAAACGTATTATATTAGATAAGAATACTTATTATTAGGTTGTCTCATAAATTATTGCCAGTTAAAAGACAAATTATTATTAATATTTTTTATTAATAAAAAATACATTTAATCAATTATATAGTCTCCCTCGTTATCAACAACAGTCAGCCATCTACTGGGCAAAATTTGAATACCCTTCTCCCAAAATGAGGCAGGCTGGGACTCGAAAAAATTTTCAAGTTCAGTTTTAGTAAGTACTTCCAGAATTTTCGAATTTTTTTCCTAGTAAATGAAATCTAAGAGCTCGAAATAAATGAAAGTCTGAAGGCGTAAGATCCGGGCTATACGGTGGATGTGGAACAGTCAGCCATCCTCGCTCCTCCAGCTGTTTATGTGTTAACTTGGCGCAATGAGGTCGTGCGTTGTCATGCAAAAGTTGGACTCCAAGTCGTTTTGGCCGCTTAATTTTTAACATCTCTGCTAGTTTGTGAAGCTACTGCGTATATAGATTGGCGTTAATAGTCTGATGAGATTCGAGGAGTTCCCAGAAAATCATTCCTTGCCATTCCAAGAAAACAGACAACATAATCTTACGACCGTGTTCATTAAGTTTAGGCTGGGCTGGTGGGTTTTCCCCGCGAGGAATCCAATATGCATGACGCGTGTTAGTTTCATAATGTATCCAGCTCTCGTCACATATAATAATGTCCTTGAGAAAGTCTCGTCTATGCGGACGAAGTAACAAACTGACAAATGACCACACGAACGGCCCGGTCATGGTCCGTTAACGCATGAGGTGTCCAACGTGACATCACTTTGCGATATCCCATCGATTTGAGATAACGATCTATAGTCGTGTGGGATTGTCCAAGCGCCTTCTCTAAATCGCGCGTACTATAGTCTGGATGTAGCTCAAGTTCGTGACGAAAAGCATCTTCATCAAAGCTGGTGGGTTGGCCTGGGCGAGGTTGAACTTCGCAGCTTATATCACCGGTGTCAAAACGCTTGTACCAGAAAAGAACAGTCCGATCGCTAGTAGTACCCGGTCCAAATGCAGTGTTAATCTTTTTAGCCGTTTCTGTTGAAGATACTTTAAGTCGAAGCTCATATAGCATAATAGCTAGCAGTTGACTCTGATCCATTTTCACTAAGACTAATTATTGCGTTGCGTCCGCGCCTATTTATCACCTCACCATCTTACCACACTTACCTCACCATAAAAGATACTCATCCTTACTAGAAAGATCTAGAACTTTCTTGAATTCACTTTAGTTTAAATACGAGAAAATTCGACAAAAATAAAATATGGCAAGAACTTATGAGACAACCTAATAGAATCGATAACCAACGTGTACACTGCTACATCCCTAATCAGATGCGAGAATGTCATAAAATTGACTGGCAAGCAACGCCATTGTCACAATACGAAGACAAGTCATGTTGAATAGTGTTGTAACCATATTGTAATAAATATATATTTTTAGTTTTCTAATATCTGTTTTTTCATTGATAGTCTCTGTTAAATGCTGTGTAAAGATTACTATATTGGAATATAGTGGCAGGTTAAATAAAATTTCAGTGTCGTGAGTACGGTTTATTAGAAAATTAAAGACGAAAATAAAAACTCAGTTGTATATCGATATAAGTTTTGGAATCCCTATTTTTTATGAAGGTCATTTGACAGAAAGTGGCCTGGCGTCAGGGGTACTTTTGTACTCTGGCGTTCAAAAGGTTAAACACATGATTCTACTCATGACAACAAACAACTTTTACTATCGGACCAAATCCGAAATCGCGAAAAAAAATCAGCTGTTCCCTACATTTATGTTCGTACGAGTCGTCAAAGTGTAGGGAACAGCTGATTTTTTTTTCGCGATTTCAGGTTTGGTTCCATAGTAAAAGTTGTTTGTTGTCATGAGTAGAATCATGTGTTTAAGTATCGGTCACTAATTACCAGTCACCCTATATGTATATTGGTCAACAGCTGGCAGATGTCCACCGGGCGAGCTCATCGGGTCGCCTCGCGCGACCACTTCGCTGACACAACAAGTGATGATGCTGGCAGATATCCACCGGGCGAACTCATCGGGTCGCAGAGACAACACCGACTCGCATCCCTGTCTATTCGTACCGAGTGCTCCCAGAAGCACTAGTCGTGATGTTTTTATAATAGGTATATATTGCTTTACAAAATAGTAAATAAAAAACAAACAGCAAACTTTTATACTTTTTTTATTATTTTTCTTAAAAATAGGCTCCTTACACGACTACATAGCATCAGTAGTTCCTGAAACAAACAGAGCATGGTGTTACAATAATATTCAAGATTATTATTATTTACACACAATTTATAAAATCATTGCTCAAGGGGGATGCACGGGAGGTAAGTAGGTAGCCGGTAGCCGGCGATGTTCAAGTTTTCTTACGTTTATTGCATTTGCAGGTCAGTGTCAGATTGTATGTTGAACAAACTATGATTCGCTTGTAATCATTAAAATCATCAATACAACCCTAAGGTCATATAATCCTAATGAATAACTATTTCAAGAAATATCAACCTTCATAAATAAATATAAGCAGTTGGTGAACCCCTAAGCTGCTAAGATGGTGAGTGGTGACTGCTGCCTATAGACACGGGTCGATCGATCAGGTTTAGCTACACTTGCCGCGGTCGGTCAGTAGATGGGTGATCATCTTTACATACCGAGACCCCATGCCTTGCAAAGCATGTTAAGCCCAATGGTTTAACATGCTTTTCAAGGCATGGGGTCGGGACCAATGTCCCAGCTGTCATTGGTGGATCTTTGATAGTCATTACAGGTTGCCAGAAGCCCAAAAGTCTGACAACCAGTGTTACCAGTAACTGGGTTGTGAAGATCAGATAGGTGGTTGCTCCATGTATCCAGTTAGACTGACAGGTGATCCCCAACATAGTTGGAAAAGGCTTGCCAGACGATGAATGTGCCTCATATTATGTCTTTAACTACACTGGGACAGCATTGTCACTGGCAGCCGAAATAGGTATAGTTGTAGTTTCCCCGACAATCTCTTCCCAAAGAGCTTCATTACTATGATCAATTTATTTTCGAGGTAAAAAAAAAAAGTTTAAAAAAACACGCTTTTATGAAACTAAAAATGAGAAAATAACTTTTCATTTAAAATTCTAAAATAAAAATAAAGTTATGAAAAGAAAATTAATTTCATTGTAAAAAAAGCATGGGGTGCTTTTTATCATATTTCTATACTAACTCTATGTTTACAAATTACTAATTATATATTTAGAACAATCAATATTGAGCACCCCACGCTTTTTTACAATGAAATTAATTTTCTTTTCATAACTTTATTTTTATTTTAGAATTTTTGAAAATGATTGAAATATATTGAGTAAGTATACTTTTTATAACAGTTGAATAAAATATAAATTAAAAGTTATTTTCTGATTTTTAGTTCGATTTGCTATTAAAGTGTGTCTCTTTTTAAACAATATTTTTGTTTATATATTTAAAACTTTTTTTTTTCTTTTTCAACTTTTTTTATCAAAATATTGTATTGTCATCAGTCATTGATAAGTCTACGTTTAAAGTAAATCTGATCGCTTAAAGTGGGGTAAAATCAGGCCTAAACGAGTCAGTTACATACAAACAAACATACAAGTGAAACTAATAAAAGCATGTTAAAAAGTCAATCATCATACACTAGTTTATGCCGTCACTCCCGTGGTTGGCATAACCCACATGAAACATGGACTGTTCTATTAGTATTATTATGATTGTATTATACTAACCAGTAGTACCAGGACTAGTAGAGGGTATGGTTTACCTTCCAAGCAAAACAATTATAGAATTACTCACTTAGTCAAGATGCCATCTTTCTTGGTGAGCCTCACAATGCAGTCATCGGACTCCCCCATGCGTCTGATGGCACCGCACACAACGTACATCTTGGATGAGTCAGCAGCACGTCCGGTGGCCGGGTCAACGTCTGCAATCACTAGCTGTACAGACGCATGGTCCTTGGCGTGGATCAGACGGTTGCTGGCCGAGCTGGAACCAGGAGAGTGATACATAAGAATACATGGTTACATATCTTTCAGTGTAATGATAGTACATATGTTGGTTTCTTTTCAAATTACCTTTGAGAAGACTTTCAGGTTCAGTACTATTCAGGGCTGTATTTTTTATAAATAAGCGTGAACAATAAACCATTCTAATTCCTGATCAAGTGTGAAGGATATTGTGTACCCCTTTAGGATGAAGACTGAGGTCACAATGAGATATACTTACTATAATTCAATTTGAAACAACTAATCAAAGCCTCGAGATCATAGGCAGATCATACACTGCACATAGTGCTGAGTGCTTCGGTCCGTGGCATTAAAATGTATGGCCCTAGTCGAAGGGTATGGAACATAATCGTAACTTCGTTTCTTAATATTAGCATTATCAGAACACACTATGAATAAATAACGGATATTGTGTCCAAGACCGCATGCGACTCGCTCTTAACGCAATGTGTTCAACAAAGTCAGATAACCTCAAATGCCACTCACCACTTCCTCGGGCAGTACAAGTCAACGAATTCACCAGCGTCGTTCTGCATATTGAATGTCTGAAACACAAACGATTAAGTAACCACAAGCTCGATATTTGTTTAAAATGACTAATATTTTAGATGAAATTGAATTATTCACGTACTTGACACACTAGTCACGGAAATGACAGAAGCGAAAAAGAAAGAATAGAACAAAGATGGCAGCTAAAGTTTAAACAAACTTCTAAACAAAAGTCTTTTGAGACACCGTATTTAATTGAAATATTTTATTTTTTTGAGAGTTGTAATTAAAAAAGCTACTTTTTTATTTACGTTTTCGTTTGCAACACGTAGTGTATGAGAGTAGAGTGCGCGCGCAAAATAAGTCTGCGCGCGGCCGGAATCGGAACTAATGTTTAGACGTCATAGAATAGAATAGAATATAACAGCTTTATTTTTGCAAATATGGGTAGAATCAATAGGTGTTAGTACAGTACAAAGATCAGTCATATTTTGACATGTAAATATTTACATCAAATTATTATTATTGTATACAAGGTGATTGGAAGATGGGTGCAAAGCTTTAACCCTTAAATGCATGATTTATTTTATCGTATTGCAAAAAATGCTATTGTATAGGTATTTATCTATAGAATTTAGATAAAAAATATATAATAATTACACAATAATATTAATATTCATAGAGTATATATATTGTTTTGACAAAAAGAGGTGCGTTCAGAAACTCACAGCTATCACATTCTTAAAAAAATTAAAGGACGTACTTTGTTGCCATATGGCAACATTATGCATTTAAGGGTTAAGGCGAAGATAGTACAGACAGCTTAGAACAATTTAAGCCATGGTTGCCTTAGACGAAGTCTTACCATTTTTTTTTAACCTAATTTTTAAGATTTTTTTCGAAAATTGCCAAAATTTTAACTAAACTGGTTATTTATAGCTAAATTGAATGATAAATGAATTCATTTTTATTTAATTTAATTAAAGTAATGTGTAAGCAATCTAGTAAAACATGTTTTAGGCCTCTGTGTCGTTAGACATTTTTTTTACAGACATTTAAAGTTCATATAAATAAAAAAAAAATCATAAATCATTTTGAAAACCTTATTTAAAAAAAAAACGAAGGGTGCTTTTTTTGTTCAAATATTTTTGAAAACATGCGTGATAATCGCTCTTTCCTTTGAGGTATAATTTACGAGGATATTTTACAAATTATTGAAATTAGGATCTAAAAACCAATTTGAGGGAGAAATTTTAAATTTTAGGCAGACTAATTAAAACAAAATTTTAGCTTAAAAACTTACGCTAAGCTTACTTTATGTGTTCGAAATGATAATTACTTCAATTTTAAGAATTTTTTGCACATGCCAAAGTGTTGAAGCGGTCACATCTTTTACTTATTACAATTAGTTGAATTAGTCAAACTACAGCTGCCCATGTGAGAGGACGTTGTCGTGTTGATTCGCAATTTACCGTGTTCAGTTGTAGCCCTTTGCGTTCCTGAGGGCCTAGCCAAGTTACAAACGTTTCGTATCGAATCTCTTTCTACAATCGTTAACGCCTCGGCGTAAGCGATCTTAGAAAACGATAAGTTGGTAGCCATGTTGACACGACTGAGTAGAACGCTCATTCGTCAACGTCTCTAGAAAAAACCTATACTTTAGTCTATGGTGAGCGTTATTACAAAAGTCAAATTAAGTCGAAGTCAGACTGTGTACTTAGTGCGCGGGCAAATAAAGTTTAGAAAGTAAGCGAAATAAGGTAAAGTTCTTCTTATATTTGGTTTATTATTAAATCACAGTTTGGAATGTAATTTTAAACATTACTGTGTCTCGAAATGTTATGATATGATTCTGCATATGAATGAAAGATACCTTAAATGAAGTGATAACTTTTATAGGATGGAATCTAGATCTCGAGCAAGCCCAAAACAGTTCGCAGTTTTATTGGAATTCATGGAAAGGTACGTAAATTATGAGTTATTTCGTAAATATCTTCCTTTGTTATTTGATAATCTATCATACTTGAAAGTTTGAAACGTAAACAATGACGTGATTATGCGACATGAACTAATAGGTACGTAAGAAACAAACAAAACAATTGTGTTTGACTCTATTTAATCAATAGACCCTTTGTTTCTCTGAAATAGTTTTGTTTTTAGTTAAATCTTATGTTGTTGGCTTGCTGCGCGCTTTGGTGTTGACTGTAAGTGCAGCAAGCAATTGCTATAAAAATAAATAAATAAATGGCGAATTAACGAGGCCCCAGCAAGGCCCCAAGGCCGAATAAAAGCTGACCGACTATGGCAGGAACTGGGAGAGTTACTAAACTCCCTTGCTGGAGGAGTAATACAGCCATTGGACAAATGGAAGAAAGTAAGACTCTCACACAAACCACTGTAAAATATTATTTGGTTTCCTATTATTAACATTTAGTATTCTACAAGATGAAGTACATACAACAATCAGTTTACTTCATATAGGTAATAGGTACTAGAAAATGATTGATGAAAACATGCATGAATGTTTAAGTTCAAGTGTGGGCAGATTGGAAAACTAAAAGAAAGAAAAAAGCCTTGGGAAGATGTTGTGAGGCTTCTGGTACTGGTGGTAGTCCAAGCAGCAAACAAACTCTAATTGGTTCAGAAGGGAGAGTGTTGGGCATAATGGGTTTGACTGCTGTCATTGGTCAAGCTGGAATTGGAGAGGCTTTGATATCAGTTTTTCGTTGCTTGTGTGAAGTGTATTTTTTCTAATTTAAATTCCACATATTTTTCAGGCGCCACCATCACAGCTAAACTCTCTATCACCACCGACCAGAGATTCTGTACATATTGCCTGCCCATCCCTTTCTGCCACAGATGCAATTATGTTGGATTTCATTCCTTCTGGTTATATACAAGGTACATTTAATTTTTTTTTTTTAATATTCAATGTTTTGGCTAAATAATTCATTTGGGCACATTTTAATATATGACTGTAATTATTTATTCTCAGCAACACCAGCATGTCGCCTGTCCTTCACTGCCACCTACTCCCGCTGGAGAACTTCCATGCCATCCTCCACCACCAGTGCTAACGACGACGCCCGGCATTGCGTCCGCGCCGACGCCGTCAGCGACGTCGCCTACCACGTCCACGTCACGGGCGGCTCCGTAGCGGCGACGGCATCGGGCTAGCCCGTCGCCCACCACATCCACGCAGTGGCGCTGTGGGCTGCTTCGAGCGCGCACACGGCGAATACAAACGCCCCTCGAACGAGCCACGAGCAAGTTCGTGGCTGTCGAGCATCGCCGGCTACAACTAGAGGCAGACTGGGAAAAAAAATATCACGATAGGGAGATGGAAAGGTTGCGATTGGAATCGAGAAGAATTGGAATGGAAGAAAAGCTAAATCTTATTTGAAGTCCTTTAGCTGCTACTGTAGACAATTTGATAGAAATTTTACCACAGTTGAGACCATCATCACTACCTTCGACAGATCCCTTATTCGCGAAATCTTGACATTTAGGATTATACTAACTTAAGAAGTTGTATTACTTATTCTAATGATTATAATTCTGTAAATACGTATTTGTTACAGTCGCGAATTATATTTTGATCAACGTACACCCAGACACTGAGCTGCAAATTGCAAAAATCGTAAATTATTATAGGTACTCTTAATAGTATAATAATTGATATTTTTGTAATATTAAAACAAAACCTATTTTAATTTACACTTGAAATGTAAGAATGAAACCAATATTTATGTACAGTAACTGTAGGTAATTGTTTTTTTATGTAAAGTAACAAAAAATACCTAAAATGTAGTTATTGAGTGAATTGTAAATACAAAGTATTGAATAACTGAAAAATCCTTACTTCTTACCGTGCACGCCACTACCACATCTTGAATGTTAGTGTTTTTAATAAAAACAATAATAAACTTATTTGTAATAATAAAGCTGTTTTATTAATAATATAATATCTAATTACATTACATTGAACATAAAATTAACTAGACATTTTCAAAATACTATCAATAACTTATTATTCATATTTATGTGATCAATTTAATATTTTAATTCAATTATTATTTATAACTAGGGAATGTAAATAAAATTTCATTAAAGCTTAAAATAATCTTACTTATACCTAACCTATTCAATAAACATCTCAGCATGGCTCTTCCTTGGATTATTGTCTCCGTGCACTGACGATTTATGTCTCTTTTTTGGCGCCTAAGCCACACTTCATTATTAGCGCACCACAACATATTTAAAGTATGCATTTTAATAGCTAGATGGCAAATATAGTCCAAAATTATGGTAAATAAATATTTATAATTCTCGGTCTTAACACACTAACACAGCTGTATCATAATAGGCGTCATTTGTTTATCGTTAACTCTTGGGTCTCGGCGATCGCTAAGCTATCGTTCAAAAACTTCGATATCGTTTCGTTAGCGCTTGTCAAAATTGTAACATGGCTACCATTTGTATGGGATGTAGCGATCAACGTTGTAGAAACGATTACATTTCATTCTACAATTTTGAACGAGTAAACATGGCTACGAATTTTCTATTCGTTTGTTCTGACCACGTGACTTAACGTTGAGATGATGTCATTCCTATACATTTGATTAGTTTTCTACTAGCGTTATCGCTTGTAGATTGTCAACTTGGCTAAGCCTACTGTACGTGTTGTTTGCGTTAGTTTTGAACATTTTTGTTTCACCGTGTCCAGTCGTAGCCGCAAGCTCCTGCACGTGTTGATTTTTGAGTTGTGTTGAGTTGACATTTAGTGCGCTCCTACGCCGTTTTTCTTAATTGTTAAGTAGCTATGGCTACTTTTTCCAATCAGGAATATGCGGATATCGTATTTATGTATGGCAGAGCAGATGGCAATGGATCCTTGGCGCGACGTATGTATCAAGAACGCTTTCCGAATCGCAGGGTACCGAATGTGCGAGTGTTTTACAACACTTTTCGTCGACTTGCCGAAGTTGGGTTTCACCGCAGGCAGACATGAAACTGACGTCGAAGAAAACATTTTGGCAGCATTTCAAGCAGATCCTACTACCAGTACCAGAGCCGTAGCTCAAAATCTAAACATTTCACAATGGAAGGTGTGGCATACAATGCACCAAAATGACAAATATCCGTTCCATGGTAGGGGTGTGCAAGGTCTGGAAGAGCAAGATCCCCAAAGAAGAATACAGTTCTGCCGTTTCCTCCTCAACAGAGACATCGAAGATGCGTGGTTCCTGAAATCAATCTTGTGGACGGATGAAAGCAAATTTTCTAGGGAGGGCATTACAAACTTTCATAACCTCCATGAATGGGCCGACAGAGACAATAATCCACATTTTAAGAAGCGAGTGTCGTTTCAGGGAAAATTCTCTGTCAATGTATGGGCTGGAGTAATCGGCAGGACATTGATTGGACCCCACTTCTTACCGGATAATTTAAATGGTGAAAATTATTTGCACTTTCTACAATTCGATTTACCAGTTCTGATAGAGGAAACCGGTGTCCTGATATTCGAAAGAGACCGAACAGTCGTCTTTCAGCAAGACGGCTGTCCAGCGCATTGGACGTTAAATGTAAGGGAACACTTAAATAATTGCTTCCCTGAATGGAATAAAAAAAAAAACAGCACATCTGTTGCTGACAGGAGAAACTAACTTTAACTAGAACTAGACAAAGTCTTTCGATCGACAGAATTAGGTACTTTTTTATTGAACATAGAACCTTTGAACGCTGGCATGAGTACTTCATATCCTTTCTCTTCAAAGTTTCTTTTCACGTCCCGAAAACCACGATCCAAGATAAAAACATTACCTTCTCGCATTAATTAATGTAAACCATCAGGCTGCTGAATTATATGTTAGAACTTTTCTGGTGATATGCGTAGGTATGTCCCATCTTACTTATCAACTAATTTATCATGAAATCCGAAAAGATTCAGAGCTATTGATGAAGTACCTATGGTTGTTGATGAGATCAGTTCGGGATGTGGCTCTTAATCCAAATCTAGTAGGAAGAACATCACTTTGGAATGATTCAATTACCGATACTGAATAGTGGGACACCATCTGTTCATTCTCAAGCTTTAATATTGAGGCTATCAATTTGTCCCGTGGCTAAATAATAACAGCCGCACAGGTCGATCGATCAGGTTAGGCTACGCTTGCCGCGGTTGGTCTGTGGATGGGTGACCATCTTTACATACCGGGACTCCTCCGTGCCTCGGAAAGCACGTTAAGCCGTTGGTCCCGGCTGTCATTTGTGGATCTTTGACAGTCGTTACGGGTAGTCAGGAGCCCGAAAGTCTGACAACCAGTCTTACCAAGGGACCTTCTGCATTTTGATGGTCTTAAGCCCATGAAAGTATGAAGGAAAAATTGGAATTACTCTTCAAAACTTCACATCACGGCCTAATCTTAAAAAAGTCTAGTTCAAACCTGATAAATTCAGCGATCTGTACCTACATTGTAACCCACGGAAATACCTACTACGTCTGTGAACGAAAAACGAACGAGAGCACAGCTGATAAGTAGGTACTTATGCGCGTTTCGCTGCGCCACGCGCCGTCATGTCTCCCGGCTATAGCGCGTAGAATGCTGCTGGGGCTACTACGGAGTCTGTTTAACAGCGAGGCCGCTCTCTTACGTCGTACAGCATTGAAGCAGTCGGTGCGTGCCTCAGCGAACATAGATGATGCGCTACAGAACCGAGGCAGACGCAACAGCACTCTAAATGCGGTGTTATACTGGATCCGCAGAGCATTGTAGGCCTTTTGGGTGTAGCGGAACCACAGGCTCCCCGAGTACAGCGAATATGCTTTAAACAGCGTTATTTTGACCGCCGCCGTACATCGGAAGAAGCGGCGGGCCAGCATAGTAGCCCACTATTTTGGATATAATGGCTTCCATATAAAAGATAGATTTATGCTATCGCGGACTTTTATTTAATAGAACTATTTAAGACAAACAGTCCCACGATACATTATCTTCGTGTAACTCTAACAGTTTAGGCAGCGCACGGCAATATAGCTCTCAGATGACAGGAGTTTCTCCGACTTATTTGACACTTATCGTTATATAATTGGCGAAATCACATAAAATCTTTATAAATTGTAGTATATGTGTTATTCTGATGTATAAGCTATATTACTGTATAATATTATTGTATAATCATATTCCTTGCATGTATGTCATTGAAACTACTGTTTGCACGCACAATGTAACTGTTCTGCCTATAATTCGAAGATGTATGTTAATTTAAGTTTTGGAGGTTGGCCATATTTGATGTGAAACATCTATAGCCGCACGTAAAACAGACTGATTTTCTGGCGTGACAACGCATGCTGTGGTGATCAGCTTCCTGCAAAAAAAAGCAAAATCACACTGTGACACTATCGAGTCATCAGTAAAGTTAATTATATACAACGTGTCCCAGAAATCAACGTCAAGCCGAAAACGGGCAATAGGCCAAGTCGTGACAGCTACTAGAAAAATATAAAAAAAAATCTTGGTCACGTACTTTTCGAATTATAAGCATTCAAAAATAAATCTCAAAAAGTGACACCCTGTGATGATTTTTCAAGTCCTGTGACTACATTATTAACATTTCGGTAGTTTTTTTCTCTGTGATCTAACCATGAATAACCCTTCTGTAAATTACAGTTAAAAGTTAAAACGTAACTGCCTCAGTTTTAAATTAAATGTTAGATTTTTGCCCAACATTGAATTCAAAATAATGACATCACCCAACTTTACCCGACTGTACTGAAAAAAAAATCTACTACACTATTTTGGCAAGTATCTTTGCCCCGGCATTCAAACGGTCAACATACGTAGTTTTTCACTCTGTGTTTTAATATCAGTTATACAATACAACTTGTGGACAATTAGTAAATAAAAGTGGCACAGTGACTCCCTAACACTACTAATGTGTGTTTAACTTAATAAAACTAAATTAAAGTGTATAAATTGAACATTATTAAGTGCAAACAGTTAAAAGTTTTAAAAGTTAACGAATCAGCGGGTAAGTGAATGACAGGACACTTTACGCGCAGTGCACGGAATTTCGCACGGTTCGGCAGTGCGCAGAACCGTCAATATTGCTTGTAGCGGCGACCGATGACTCAACCGACGGCTCGCGTCAAAGATAAGTTAACACAGACGGGACAGCACTTGATGCCTATAATTGATTGCATCTGAGAGGACGACACGCATACTATTCTTTTTTTTAATTTCATTTTTTATTTTTATTATTATTTGTGATAATTGCTGTCTCACTACTATAGTAATAAAAGATAATTACTATGGCTGATAAAAATTTGCAATGGGGTTGTTGCACTAATGAAAGTGACACAGGTTTAGAGGCAAAATCCATAAAGTGCCCAACTTGTGAAAAGTGTTATCACTATGCTTGTATATCCCTCACTAAATCTCCTAATAAGAAGGCTACCTGGAAATGTCCGTCATGTTTAAGCAAAACGCCAAAGTTGGGCAGATTCAACTCCAGTTCGTAACGTATCTACGACCAGAGGCCCGAAAAGACAAGCCACTGAACAGCCTTCGCCTCCTTCGCCACCTTCCACGTCCAATGATAACGACGAACTGCGTTCCGTTATAAGAGAAGTAATAAAATATGAATTAAGTGAGATGATGGCTAAGTTTAACAACACTATTATCACCACGATTAGCCAAGAACTAGCACCAATTAAGAAGGAAATAGCGGATGTTGTTGAGTCGATGTCTTTCATGAATAAGAAATTTGAAAGCATAATGAAGGCACACGAGTTATCTAAGGAAACTATCGCAAAATTAGAATCAGAAAACACAGATCTTAAGATCACCGTAGAAGACCTCAACGACAGACTTGCTAACCTGGAGCAACAGTCGAGATCAAAC
Source organism: Eremobia ochroleuca (assembly GCA_949629135.1). Taxonomy (NCBI): domain Eukaryota; kingdom Metazoa; phylum Arthropoda; class Insecta; order Lepidoptera; family Noctuidae; genus Eremobia; species Eremobia ochroleuca. The sequence goes on along the minus strand of OX451411.1, from coordinate 15,062 downwards.
AACTTAGAACTGCAATGTGTACCAGAAAACAAAAATGAAAATGTTTACAACATTGTAACTCAACTTGCACGTGTGGTTAACTGCGAAATCAGTGAAAGAGATGTATTACACTGCACTCGTATTGCTAAGGTCAACTCATCAAGTAACCGCCCTCGCTCTATAATTGTCCAGCTAGCCTCACCAAGAATGCGTGATCATCTTCTGGCAGCAATAATCAAGTACAACCAAGCTAATCCTCAAGAAAAGCTGAACTGTTCGCACCTTGGTTACGCTGGACCAAAATCTCCAGTCTTTGTTGCTGAACATCTGTCCCCGGCAAATAGAGCTCTTCATGCAGCTGCGAGGTTAAAAGCTAAAGAGAAGAAGTATAAATACGTGTGGGTTAGAAATGGTAGAATATTTGTGAGGAAAGATGACGGCGCAGAGTATATACAAATTAGGAACAAGAGCAGTCTTGATAAGGTTGTGTGATGAGTATGTACTTGTTGTTTATAGTTTTTACTGTTGTAATCTAATACATGCATTGGGTTTGAACTCCGCAAAGTTCAAGGATATTTCAATTTATTACCAAAATTGTAGAGGCTTACGAACTAAAACGAATATTTTTTACTGTAATCTGTGTAATATGAATTATGATGTTATAATATTAACAGAAACCTGGCTCAACGGTAATGTATTAAGTAGTGAACTGTTTGATGATCGGTATGAAGTTTATAGACGGGACAGAGAAACAACTGGGTTTCAGTACAACAAAGACGGGGGAGGAGTCTTGATAGCAATAAATAAAAAAATTAACTCCACGCGTATCGAACGCTGGCAAAGCAATTGTGAAGACCTCTGGGTCACACTTGACATATCGACATCTCACAAGTCACGCCAAGTTGCTCTTTGTGCCGTCTATCTACCACCACCAGTATGTCTCGCAACTTTGGATCATTTTGTGGATGGCTGCAACAGAGTGCTCGACTCAATGGACATCCCCTGTTTCATAATTGGTGATTTTAACTTAAGTAAATTGAATTGGGATAAGGCCGCCGTAAATGACTCTCTACCCAAAACTTGTCAAAACCTCTTGGATTTTGTAAATGTAAATGAACTATCTCAACATAATTATGTCAAAAACTGTTCTGGTCGAATACTGGATCTGATCTTGTCAACAGAGCGAACTTGTTTGGTAAACGAGTCCAGCAATTCTCTAGTAGCTATCGATAAACTGCATCCCCCCCTTGAACTAACTATGTCTTTGCTAAAGGACTGTAACTTACCGTATAGTATGGACACAAGACCCAACTTTTATAAGGCTAATTACCCTGAAATTGACAATTACCTCAATAAGCTGAACTGGAATGAACTTTTTATAAATACTTGTGATGTGAATGACATGGTGGCAATATTTTATAAATGTCTGCATGAGGCTATTGGAAAATTTGTGCCTGGTCGGAAGCCTAACAATTATCGGTATCCGCCATGGTTTGATTTAACATTAATTAAAACATTAAAAGAAAAAAATAGGCTTAGGTTGCGTTACAAAAAATACAATAATCCTTTAGATAAAATTGAACTGAAACTAGTTTCCAAGCGGTGTGAAAAACTTGCCATGAATTTATATAATGACTACATAGATAGAATTGAAAAAGACATAAAAGATAATCCCAAACTTCTCTGGAATTACATAAAGGCGAAACGCGGTGGCACTAGTGGCTACCCTTTGGCAATGACTGATGGACAGGTTGTTACTTCTAACGGATCTGAAATTTGCGACCTTTTCGCAAAACATTTCTCAACCATGTACACGACTGACAAGGATACAGAAGTGAACTGTCATACAAAATACCTCCAAGCACTGCGTAACAATAGTCAGGGCTTGAGTATTCCTGTACTCGACCGCGAATGTTTACTAAAGAAACTAAAAACAGTAAACATTAGTAAAGGACCTGGCCCGGATGGCATCCCACCTGTTTTTATTTCTAAATGTGCCACGGCTCTAGTATCTCCTTTACTAATAATATATAATGCATCATTGGCTACTGGAACTTTTCCGTCAGAATGGAAAAAAGCCAAGGTAGTCCCAGTGCATAAGTCAGATAAAAAAGATACCGTAAGCAACTACAGGCCAATTTCAATTTTATCCATATTCGCAAAGATTTTTGAATCTATTATATGTCCGCACATTCAACAACATTTAGGACTGTACCTTAATGAAAATCAACACGGTTTTGTAGCATCTAGATCTACAGCTACAAATTTGGTGTCATTTACGGAGTCCCTAATACAGGCTGTAGATGCAGGCAAAGAATTTGACGTAGTATACACCGACTTCAGTAGGGCATTTGATAGAATGTCACACTCTATTCTGACTTATAAACTAGCAGCCTATGGTATAACAGGGCCTCTATTGAGTTGGTTCAAGTCCTATCTTACTGAACGCGAATACTTTGTCGTTGTAAACGGTTTTCGATCAGCTGCACACAAAATAACATCAGGCGCCCCCCAGGGATCTCACTTAGCTCCAATACTATTTATTATGTTCATTAATGACCTTCCGGAATGCTTCCGTTTTTCCCAACCTTTTCTGTATGCTGATGACCTAAAATTCGCTCGAGTGATCGAGTCAGAAAGAGACTGCGAACTTCTGCAACATGATCTTAACCAAGTCATAAAATGGTGCCACAATAATAAAATGCAACTTAATCCAAAGAAATGTTACCATGTAAAATATACGCGAAAAATTAACTGTATTGACACAGAGTACTTCATAGACCAGGAGCGAGTCCAAGAAGTCGAAATAATAAGGGATCTAGGAGTACTTTTTGACAAAAAGGTCACTTTTGTGCCCCATATTGAATATATTACTAAAAAGTCATCAAAAATGTTAGGGTTCCTACTTCGTAACACCAAAGGCTTTCGTAAAAGTAGCACTAAAATAATGTTATATTACAGCCTCGTGCGCAGTGTAATGGAGTATTGCAGTGTTGTGTGGAGACCTCACTATGCCACTCACATGTTGCGTCTGGAAAGGGTACAGAAACGTTTTGTGTGGCATCTAGCCTTTAGTGAGGGGAAATCTAAGCGTTTGCCCTCTTACAAAGCCCGCCTATCCCATTTTAAAATGCAATCGTTATCTATGCGCAGAGATGTAACCGATGCTTTATTTGTTTACAAACTGTTGCACAATAAGATCGACTGCCCCAGTTTAGTGAAGCTCATTAGGTTCCGTGCGCCCTCTAGATATCCTAGGAATAAAATAACACCCCTGTGTCCACCACCTCGAAGGTCTGTGCTTGGTGCGAATTCTCCAATACCTAGATTGTGCAAAATCATTAATGGCCGCAGTGACATAGTAGATGTACACCACGACAATATTAATAAATTTATACGAGCTTTTGTAATTAATAATCCAATGTAGATTTAATTTCATTTTTTTTTTCTTTTCTATTATTTTCAATTGCAATCTGTTTATTCTTTTAATTTAATTTTCTTATTTATAATTCATAGTAATTTAAATTGTATTAATTAATTAATTAATCAATCATACAATAATTATAATTTAGTGAGACATTTTAATGCCAATGTTTATTTATTTCATTGTTAATTTTCTTTATATTATTTTAAATTTTTGATTTTTTTTGTATGTTATTAACTTTTTATGTATGTTATTTAAAGCCGTTTTTTTTATTCTTTGTGCATGTGGTGTTAACCTTTAATTAATTGTTGCACTTGTAAATGTTACCCTAGTAATTAAGTTAGAAATGAATGTGTAAACAATTGTTGGTTAACCTAAATAAATAAATAAATAAATAAAAGTAACTTTAAAAGATGGCGCGTTTAGTCAGGATTCCAAAATGGTATAACACATACTAATTGCTACTTCTTAATTGAGGAAAAAAAGTACATTGTTGGTTTTAGGTGCATTTGAAATAAAATTCAGTCGTTGGATTTCTTTTGTTATAATTTTTATTAAATCAGATTTACGAAGTTTTATAACAAATGTTCAAACTGTTTTCCTTCAGCTGCAATGCAAGTTCTACATCTCTTTAAAAATGATCGCGTAATAAGACGGGCGTATCTTCTTGAGTTGATGTATTCAGCGGCTTCTGCAATTCTTTGGCGCAGCTCGTCTAAATCTTGAATTGGTTTAGAGTACACTTTATCCTTTATCGTACCCCAGTAAAAAAAATCTATGGGGTTTAAATCGGGTGAACGGGCAGGCCACGAAATTGTACCACCCCGCCCAATCCACCTATCGGGGTATTCTCGATTGAGAAACTCTCGTACAGTGAGAGCATAATGCGCTGGGCAGCCATCTTGTTGATACCACATGCTGCCGTAAATGTTCAGTGGCACTTCTTCCAATAATTCTGGTAATTGGTTCTGTAAGAAGTTCAAATAACCCTGGGCATTTAAATTCTCCGGCAGCTCGATTGGACCAATAACTTTACCATTCAAAATTCCCGTCCACATATTTACTTTAAACTGGTACTGAGATCTATCTTCCCGCATCAAATTTGGATTTTCCACGTGCCATTCGTGCAAATTGTGGAGGTTCATGTAACCGTCCTTTTTAAATGTTGATTCATCGGACCATAGAATTTTTTCAAAGAATCGCGGGTCCTCTCGGTGCCTCTGCAACATCGTTCGACAAAATCGTACTCTCTCTGGGTAGTCTCGGGGTAGCAGACTTTGTACTCGTCGTACATGGTATGGGTGAAACTCGTTCTTTTTTAAAATACGATGTGCAGTACTTTTGGGGACTCCTATGCTCTGTTCAATTCCACGTACTGAGATACTTCTGTCTTCTTCAACTGCTTGCAAGACTTCGGCTTCGTAGGGCATAACGGGTCTTCCCTCGCTAACCATTTGGCTAGGAAATCGACCCTCTGATAATGACCGATGCACATTAATAAATACTCGATGATCGGGATGACGCTCAGCATTCGGGTATCTCTCACGATACACTCTTGCTGCGGCATTGGCGTTGCATAAGCATTCTCCATAAATGAGATGCATGTTGGCGTATTCCTGTGCGGTGTATCGAGATGGCATGATAAAACACTACACAAACACGGGGTTGCGATTAAAACAAGTCCGGGGTTGTCAGAAACGGTGCAGATAAATCCAAATTACAATGCAAATCAAGTCCAATAAACAAAGCCACAGTTGTAAGTACGAAGTCAATACGAATACAAAAAGATGTGCAGTCAACGAAAGAGCGTAACGTACTGCAGTATTGCACAATTTGCCGACGCATCCCTGTTTAGCCAGAGTAGCGTCTCTATCTGTTTCACTCACACATATGAAATGATGTGTCAATCCGTCTCCCTCTTAGTTAGATAAAAGTAGCGTCACTATCTATCTCGCTCCCACTTGTCAAAGTAGCGTCACCTCACATTAGCTAAAATGAATCTTTCTCGCTCACACTAGTCAAAATAACGTCACTCTTCGTCTCAATCGAACTTTTATGAAATACGGCTTCATAAAAAAAAAATGTTTTTTCTCAATTAAGAAGTAGCAATTAGTATGTGTTATACCATTTTGGAATCCTGACTAAACGCGCCATCTTTTAAAGTTACTTGCCAAAATAGTGTAGTAGATTTTTTTTTCAGTACAGTCGGTTAAAGTTGGGTGATGTCATTATTTTGAATTCAATATTGGGCAAAAATCTAACATTTAATTTAGAACTGAGGCAGTTACGTTTTACTTTTAACTGTAATTTACAGAAGGGTTATTCATGGTTACATCACAGAGAAAAAAACTACCGAAATGTTAATAATGTAGTCACAGGACTTGAAAAACCATCACAGGGTGTCACTTTTTGAGATTTATTTTTGAATGCTTATAATTCGAAAAGTACATGACCAAGATTTTTTTTTATATTTTTCTAATAGCTGTCACGACTTGGCCTATTGCCCGTTTTCGGCTTGACGTTGATTTCTGGGACACGTTGTATATATATTTTTTTTATAATTAAAGTGTGCATTCATCCGTATATTTGGTGTGCTTGAAGCGCCAGTGTCAAACCATATCACATTTAATTAAATTATTTGTTATTCTATGTGCAAAATTTAGTACCTGTTTTCTAACTAGATGGCATTGGTTAATTTTATGTTCGTTGTTGAAACTCAGTATAGAGAAAAGGCTATTGTATTGTGTTATATATATCGCTTTATGATGACGATGATGATGATGATGATGATGATGATGATGTTGTTAGGTCAGATTATGTTAGGTAAGATTATGTTAGGTCAGATTATGTTAAGTCAGATTATGTTAGGTAAGATTATGTTAGGTCAGATTATGTTAACCCTCTATAGCTCAGTGTAGACTGTAGGTAACATACCGTACAAACGCTTCGAAATTTAAAATAATAGGTTTCATAACGTAATCGCGCACTGTAACTCGTAGTCTACACTCCGAACTAATGAACTAGTACCAAAAAATACGACTAGACGGCGATTCTTGTTACAAATTGAGATTTGTGTTACGACAGTCGGTATTTAGGCACGAAACGTGGCGGTTCACTGTGATTTAAAAAATATATAAAAAATTGTTCTGCTCGTGTCTTGTGTATTATACAGTGTGTCCGGACATGGACTAGCGATATTCTAAATACTTAAATATAAGCTATTTTAAAGTACAAGTACACTATAGGCTTAGGTCCAATATACTTCCCCGCTATGTGGCAGCCATTTTGTTTTTTTTGTTGAAGTATGCTCTATGCGAGTACAAAAAAAATCATATATCTCAAAGTTTTAGTCATACTGAGATAAAAATAGGCTTATTCGAAAGGCAATAATATTGTCTACCGTCTGCACTACAAAGCAATATGTTCACAATTCCATAACTTTTGAAAAAAAATGTGAAAGTCGAAAAAAAAAACAAAAAATTATGCAATTCAACCAATAATTGTTAATTACTACAAAAACAACCCCGAGAGCTTTTTTATTTTTTATACTAGATCGACAGTTTTTGAGCTAAGCTACAATACAACATAAAATTCACAACTGTATGTCTAATACTTTAAGAGTTATTGTTGTATGAACATAGCGTATGCGCAAGCACAAAAGGCCTTTGTCGGAACCCTAAACAGGAAATCATTAAAAAAACATAACATTCATATTGAATTTTATTTAATGTTTTTTCCAATATTAAATGAAGATTAAAATATCTAAAGCAGTTGCTCAAAGTGGCCACCTCCAGCTTGTAGACACACTACGGCTCTCTGTGCCACCTGGGTTGATGAGCGCCTAATTAAATCCAAATCGGATCTAATTTCTTCGGCGGCTGCCATAATTTTTGCGACGAGTTCTTCCCTGGTATTTGGAACTGTAGCGTATACTTTTTGTTTCATATGACCCCACAAAAAATAATCCAAGGGTGTCAAATCGGGTGAGCGAGGCGGCCACGCTACTACACCACCACGACCGATCCACGGCTGTAGATTATTATTTAAATATTCTCTCACTGCTCGAGAAAAATGCGCGGGTGCACCATCGAGCTGGAACCACATACGCCGACGGTATGATAGAGGTAGGTCCATGAGGCTGTCCGCAAACTGTGTCTGTAAGAATTCTAAAAATCTAGCGCCGTTTAATGTAGGTGGCAATTCCAATGGCCCTATCAGCCTATCGTTGATTATGCCGGCCCACACATTTACTGAGAATTCATGTTGAAATGAGCTTGGGCGCACCGCCCTTGGATTTGCGGAGCACCAGAGATGGTCGTTTCTGTGGTTTGTAATCCCAGCTCTTGTAAATTTGGCTTCATCAGTCCACAGTATTCTTTGTAAAAAATTACGGTTCTGTCTCAAATTTCTATTTATCCACGAACAAAACACAGATCTCGCAGCAAAATCTGGTTCGATCACGTCTTGAACCCGTCGAAAATGATAAGGGTGTAACCCTTCTCTTTTCAAAATTCTCCATACATGCCACTTAGACATTCGAAGTTGCACTGAAATCCGTCTAACGCTTAGTCTAGGATCATTGGTTATTAGTCTAAGCACTTCTTCTTCATCTTCGGGCGATACCAAGCGATTGCGTTCATTAACAGCTCTTTGAATACCTCTTTCCGCTAATCTTGAATGCACGTCGATAAAAGTTTGGCGACTCGGTGTAGGCCTGTTAGGGTACCTTCGTCGATATTCTTGTACAGCCAAATTTGCACTTCCATTGCAAAAGCCATACACAAAGTGTATGTCAGCAATATGTTGCGATGAATATTGACGCTGTGCCATACTTTATCACACTTTTAAATACAAAACACTAACGCAGCACGTAAACAGCACGGACGGTAAGTGAAAGTAGCGATAGCGATCACAACGCAGGGCGAGGGACAACTAAACTAACCCAACTAATAATTTGTCCTTAAAACTGATTTTGTTTCAGGTAGTGGACTAATACGTTCTATCTCGCTTACTCACGGTAGTAACGAACAGTATTTCTCGCCTGCTCTCAGATGGAATACAGTGAATGCCATAAATGACACTCTGGCGGTTAACAAAGACGTTTTGTGCTTGCGCATACGCTATGTTCAAACAACAATAACTCTTAAAGTATTAAACATACAGTTGTGAATTTTATGTTGCATTGTAGCGTAGCTCAAAAACTGTCGATCTAGTATAAAAAATAAAAAAGTTCTCGGGGTTGTTTTTGTAGTAATTAACCATTATTGGTTGAATTGCATAATTTTTTGATTTTTTTTTCGACTTTCACATTTTTTTTCAAAAGTTATGGAATTGTGAACACATTGCTTTGTAATGCAGACGGTAGACAATATTATTGCCTTCCGAATAAGCCTATTTTTATCTCAGTATGACTAAAACTTTGAGATATATGATTTTTTTTGTACTCGCATAGAGCATATTTCAACAAAAAAAACAAAATGGCTGCCACATAGCGGGGAAGTGTATTGGACCCAAGCCTATAGTGTAATAGTACTTTAAAATAGCTTATATTTAAGTATTTAGAATATCGCTAGTCCATGTCCGGACACACTGTATTGATAAATTGGAGAGGTGAGTGTTTGAACTTTATTTTGTAACGTTATTTTTCAACACTTTCATATTTTATTTTGTTTTTGTTGGTAAAAGTGATTGTTGCAATTTTTGTAATTTTCTTCCCAAATAATTAAAAATAATGAAAATCCAGAAACACGTGTATTTTATTTTTTTGTTATCTTCTCTAATCCAAAAAATCAAATAAATCCCAGCTTATGAGTCATAGAGGGTTAAGTCAGATTATGTTAGGTCAGATTATGTTAGGTCAGATTATGTTAGGTCAGATTATGTTAGGTCAGATTATGTTAGGTCAGATTATGTTAGGTCAGATTATGTTAGGTCATATTATGTTAGGTCAGATTATGTTAGGTCAGATTATGTTAGGTCAGATTATGTTAGGTCAGATTATGTTAGGTCATATTATGTTAGGTCAGATTATGTTAGGTCAGATTATGTTAGGTCAGATTATGTTAGGTCAGATTATGTTAGGTCAGATTATGTTAGGTCAGATTATGTTAGGTCAGATTATGTTAGGTCAGATTATGTTAGGTCAGATTATGTTAGGTCAGATTATGTTAGGTCAGATTATGTTAGGTCAGATTATGTTAGGTCAGATTATGTTAGGTCAGATTATGTTAGGTCAGATTATGTTAGGTCAGATTATGTTAGGTCAGATTATGTTAGGTCAGATTATGTTAGGTCAGATTATGTTAGGTCAGATTATGTTAGGTCAGATTATGTTAGGTCAGATTATGTTAGGTCAGATTATGTTAGGTCAGATTATGTTAGGTCAGATTATGTTAGGTCAGATTATGTTAGGTCAGATTATGTTAGGTCAGATTATGTTAGGTCAGATTATGTTAGGTTAGGTTAGGTTAGGTTAGGTTAGGTTAGGTTAGGTTAGGTTAGGTTAGGTTAGGTTAGGTTAGGTTAGGTTAGGTTAGGTTAGGTTAGGTTAGGTTAGGTTAGGTTAGGTTAGGTTAGGTTAGGTTAGGTTAGGTTAGGTTAGGTTAGGTTAGGTTAGGTTAGGTTAGGTTAGGTTAGGTTAGGTTAGGTTAGGTTAGGTTAGGTTAGGTTAGGTTAGGTTAGGTTAGGTTAGGTTAGGTTAGGTTAGGTTAGGTTAGGTTAGGTTAGGTTAGGTTAGGTTAGGTTAGGTTAGGTTAGGTTAGGTTAGGTTAGGTTAGGTTAGGTTAGGTTAGGTTAGGTTAGGTTAGGTTAGGTTAGGTTAGGTTAGGTTAGGTTAGGTTAGGTTAGGTTAGGTTAGGTTAGGTTAGGTTAGGTTAGGTTAGGTTAGGTTAGGTTAGGTTAGGTTAGGTTAGGTTAGGTTAGGTTAGGTTAGGTTAGGTTAGGTTAGGTTAGGTTAGGTTAGGTTAGGTTAGGTTAGGTTAGGTTAGGTTAGGTTAGGTTAGGTTAGGTTAGGTTAGGTTAGGTTAGGTTAGGTTAGGTTAGGTTAGGTTAGGTTAGGTTAGGTTAGGTTAGGTTAGGTTAGGTTAGGTTAGGTTAGGTTAGGTTAGGTTAGGTTAGGTTAGGTTAGGTTAGGTTAGGTTAGGTTAGGTTAGGTTAGGTTAGGTTAGGTTAGGTTAGGTTAGGTTAGGTTAGGTTAGGTTAGGTTAGGTTAGGTTAGGTTAGGTTAGGTTAGGTTAGGTTAGGTTAGGTTAGGTTAGGTTAGGTTAGGTTAGGTTAGGTTAGGTTAGGTTAGGTTAGGTTAGGTTAGGTTAGGTTAGGTTAGGTTAGGTTAGGTTAGGTTAGGTTAGGTTAGGTTAGGTTAGGTTAGGTTAGGTTAGGTTAGGTTAGGTTAGGTTAGGTTAGGTTAGGTTAGGTTAGGTTAGGTTAGGTTAGGTTAGGTTAGGTTAGGTTAGGTTAGGTTAGGTTAGGTTAGGTTAGGTTAGGTTAGGTTAGGTTAGGTTAGGTTAGGTTAGGTTAGGTTAGGTTAGGTTAGGTTAGGTTAGGTTAGGTTAGGTTAGGTTAGGTTAGGTTAGGTTAGGTTAGGTTAGGTTAGGTTAGGTTAGGTTAGGTTAGGTTAGGTTAGGTTAGGTTAGGTTAGGTTAGGTTAGGTTAGGTTAGGTTAGGTTAGGTTAGGTTAGGTTAGGTTAGGTTAGGTTAGGTTAGGTTAGGTTAGGTTAGGTTAGGTTAGGTTAGGTTAGGTTAGGTTAGGTTAGGTTAGGTTAGGTTAGGTTAGGTTAGGTTAGGTTAGGTTAGGTTAGGTTAGGTTAGGTTAGGTTAGGTTAGGTTAGGTTAGGTTAGGTTAGGTTAGGTTAGGTTAGGTTAGGTTAGGTTAGGTTAGGTTAGGTTAGGTTAGGTTAGGTTAGGTTAGGTTAGGTTAGGTTAGGTTAGGTTAGGTTAGGTTAGGTTAGGTTAGGTTAGGTTAGGTTAGGTTAGGTTAGGTTAGGTTAGGTTAGGTTAGGTTAGGTTAGGTTAGGTTAGGTTAGGTTAGGTTAGGTTAGGTTAGGTTAGGTTAGGTTAGGTTAGGTTAGGTTAGGTTAGGTTAGGTTAGGTTAGGTTAGGTTAGGTTAGGTTAGGTTAGGTTAGGTTAGGTTAGGTTAGGTTAGGTTAGGTTAGGTTAGGTTAGGTTAGGTTAGGTTAGGTTAGGTTAGGTTAGGTTAGGTTAGGTTAGGTTAGGTTAGGTTAGGTTAGGTTAGGTTAGGTTAGGTTAGGTTAGGTTAGGTTAGGTTAGGTTAGGTTAGGTTAGGTTAGGTTAGGTTAGGTTAGGTTAGGTTAGGTTAGGTTAGGTTAGGTTAGGTTAGGTTAGGTTAGGTTAGGTTAGGTTAGGTTAGGTTAGGTTAGGTTAGGTTAGGTTAGGTTAGGTTAGGTTAGGTTAGGTTAGGTTAGGTTAGGTTAGGTTAGGTTAGGTTAGGTTAGGTTAGGTTAGGTTAGGTTAGGTTAGGTTAGGTTAGGTTAGGTTAGGTTAGGTTAGGTTAGGTTAGGTTAGGTTAGGTTAGGTTAGGTTAGGTTAGGTTAGGTTAGGTTAGGTTAGGTTAGGTTAGGTTAGGTTAGGTTAGGTTAGGTTAGGTTAGGTTAGGTTAGGTTAGGTTAGGTTAGGTTAGGTTAGGTTAGGTTAGGTTAGGTTAGGTTAGGTTAGGTTAGGTTAGGTTAGGTTAGGTTAGGTTAGGTTAGGTTAGGTTAGGTTAGGTTAGGTTAGGTTAGGTTAGGTTAGGTTAGGTTAGGTTAGGTTAGGTTAGGTTAGGTTAGGTTAGGTTAGGTTAGGTTAGGTTAGGTTAGGTTAGGTTAGGTTAGGTTAGGTTAGGTTAGGTTAGGTTAGGTTAGGTTAGGTTAGGTTAGGTTAGGTTAGGTTAGGTTAGGTTAGGTTAGGTTAGGTTAGGTTAGGTTAGGTTAGGTTAGGTTAGGTTAGGTTAGGTTAGGTTAGGTTAGGTTAGGTTAGGTTAGGTTAGGTTAGGTTAGGTTAGGTTAGGTTAGGTTAGGTTAGGTTAGGTTAGGTTAGGTTAGGTTAGGTTAGGTTAGGTTAGGTTAGGTTAGGTTAGGTTAGGTTAGGTTAGGTTAGGTTAGGTTAGGTTAGGTTAGGTTAGGTTAGGTTAGGTTAGGTTAGGTTAGGTTAGGTTAGGTTAGGTT
>OX451410.1:14760685-14898524 GCA_949629135.1 Eremobia ochroleuca | reverse complement strand
GAAACCTCCCCCCTCACCCCCTCACCCCCCTTTGACTCCCCGCGAAACTTCCCCCCCCCTCCCCCACCCCCTCACCACCCCCTCGACTCCCCACGAAACCTCCCCCCTCACCCCCCCCCCCCCTCACCCCCCCTCGACTCCCCACGAAACCCTCCCCCCCCTCCCCCTTCAGGGTTACCTCACCCCCCCGCGGTCTAACTTCGGGCCCCTTGGAGCTAGGAAGTCGAGTTTGGGCTCATTTTAAAGGGCGCGAAGAGCTCTACAACTTGGCCCCGACAGAAAACCCAAAAGCACCAGACACAACCCACCATCGCCCACCATCAACCACCCATCTACTCCAGACCACAAGACCACAGAATTCCACTGAGGACCACCATCAGCGTACTCACCGGGCTCAGAACATCGGAGCCCCAGCAATTATCGGACTCCTCATCGGACAGCAGACCATCAGCGGATCCTCCATCATCCGTGAGTCCATCTTAGAATAGGAAAAAAAAAAAAAAAAAAAAAAAAAAAAAAAAAAAAGGAAATACGTATACGCCATAACCACACAACAGGTATAAAAAGCATAACTACTCATCACAAAGAAAAACAAAAAAATACAACATTATTTTTAACTATCTTAAATAATCTAGCTTAAGAAACATAACTCCCAAACTGTACTTTACATACATACTCTAATACTAACTACTACCTACCTACTAATTACCTCTCTAAAATGTCCTCCTTACCACTCCACCACATCCCGAAAACTGACCACGGAGGCCGTAAAGCCCCGAAGTCCCTCAGGGAAAAGGTATTGAAGAACACGGCAAAGTCTGTGGTCTCGGAGAAGTCGGCGCGTCCATCGCAGAAGTCCCAGGCGCCGAGGGCAGCGTCGGAGCCAGATGTCACGGGCACGGTTCCGCCGCTGCCTTCGGCGCCTGAGACGTCCCAGACGGGGGACAGTGTGGGAGCATCAGAGGCAGTTATAAAACTGGGAGCAATGTGGCATTTCCCCTCCTCACCACATCATCTCGGACGAGGAGAGCTCGGTTGCCTCGACAGTGAGTCAGGGCCGACTGCCCCGCGAGTGGACGGCCGAGTCTACTCTACAGAACCCCGAGAAGGGGCACAGGGGTGGAGATGGACCTGGCCACCAGAGAGGCGAACGACCTACTCCAGAAAGGCAAGGACGCATTGGAGGCAGCCGGAAATATGAAGAGGGAGTGCAAGGCCACAGCCCATGAGTGTCTACAAGGACTGTACGAGACGGCCCTATCACTGGCAGACTCGAGAGCGCGCCACAAATATAACCTCGAGAAGGAGCGCTCTCGACACGCTCAAGAGCTTGTGCGCGTCGAGAGAGCCCACACTCGAGAGTTGATGGCACTGAAGGTCGAGCTCTCCCTGATGAGAACGGACGTCTCTGAAACAAAAAGGAGGCTAAAGGGATCCGGGAATGGCTGGGCCACGAAACTCTAGAGGCCTTCAAAAACATCAAGGAGGTCAAAGAGGAGATCAATAACGCCAGCTCCAGAAACCAGAAGGAGCACGAAAGGACTAGGCAGGAAGGCGCAAGAGCCCCGGGGGACCCAAAATGGGAGACAATGGGGGCCAGCCTTTCACGCCTAGACAAGACTGTCACCAGCGTCTCCAACCAGCTAGACGCGCTCCGGAAGGCTATGGACAGGCTGAAAGAAGATCTCATCAGGCCAGCCGACACCAACACAGACCCGGACCCGAGCAGCCGTGACACAGAACATCCCTACTCACCACCTCACAATTTGAGGAGGCCTTCGAAGCACTCAAGGGCCAAATCCAGGGCAATCGCGGACAGGCCTGTAGCCTCCCCTCCGCCACCACCGCAACCAATCAACATCACCAAACACCTGCAACCAATCTCGGAGAGGCTGGAGATCGTGTCGGCAGACCTCCGCGTACTGCGAGACAAAGAGCCACAAATTCAGGCGCCCCCGGCACTGAATCTGGAGGCGGAACTCGCAGTCGGGGAGGTAAAAGAAACCTTAAAAGTCATACAGAAGGGGGTAGCGGACCTGGGCAAAGCGGATAGACCGCCTCAACAACAACTGGGCCCAAAAACCTTTGCGCAGGTCGCCAGTACACCAAAGCCCCCAAAACCACCCATACAACCAAATCACACCCTGATCGTCTCGTCGACGAACCCCCAACACACCGGGGAGAACGTCATCGAGAGGATCAGGACCGCCCTGGACCTTAAAACGACAGGAGCCCGGGTCGACACGGTGAGGAAAGCGCGGAACCAGAAAGTGGTCCTCAGATGCGCTTCCAAAACGGACTTGAACATAATAAGAGACCAAGTCCGGTCGAACGCAGGGCTCAAGGTCCAAGAGCCGAAGCCTCAAAACCCGCTGGTCTGCATCAAGGGAGTGCTGTCCAGCTACAGCGACGGGGAGATCGTCGATCTCCTAAAGGCGCAGAACAAACACCTTCTGCAGAACGTCGCTGTGGAAGGACAGACACTAAGGATGCGATACAGGAAGCGCGCGAGGAACCCCCACGAGTGCCACCCTGTCCTGGAGCTCTCTCCGGAGCTCTGGAAGTGCTTCACGGCAGTTCAGAAGGTACATGTGGGCATCAAGCGATGCTCAATTGAGGATCAGTCCCCGCTAGTACAGTGCACAAAGTGCCTTGGATATGGACATAACAAGTCCATATGCAAGGCCGCCAAAGAAGCCTGCGGCTATTGCAGCGGAGCACATAATATAAGGGACTGCCTCACACGAGCGGACGGCAAACCGCCCACATGCATAAACTGCAAGACAGCACACGGGTCGGCCAGCGACCTGGCACATACAGCGTTCAGCGAAGACTGCCAGGAACGCCAAAAGTGGGATGGAATAGCAAGGTCGCGCATTTCCTACTGCTAAAGGCGACCACGAGAACACAGCAACAGAATCAACAACACACCAAACAGTCACCCCCAGAATCGCAACCAGACCGACAGCAAGATTACAATTCGTGCAAGTTAATCTTCAGCGCTCAAAGCTGGCAACACAGGAACTCCATCTGAAGGCTCAGGAAAGGGGAATTTCAGTAGCACTTGTTCAAGAGCCCTATGTAGGAAGAACAGGTGTGATGAAACAAAGCCCCGGCACGCAAGTCATCCAGTGCAGCCTCAACCGCCAGAAACCAGTAAAGGCGGCGATCGTTGTTTTCGGTGGCAACCTGGAGGTCATCCACGATCCCCAGCTTGTGACAGAGAACATCGCCGCCGTCTTGCTGAAGGCAGGACAGCTCAGCTTTGGGGTGCTGTCGGTCTATTTTGAGGGTGATCAAGAACTCGAGCCCTACCTTTCCGAGACACACACAGTAATACAAAAACTTAACACAAATAACATCATAGTGGGAGGAGATATTAACGCCTGGAGCCAGTGGTGGGGAAGTGTCTCCGAAAACCATCGCGGGGCGGCGTACAACGCTTTTCTGGACGAGCGGGATCTCCACATCCTCAATACGGGTCAAACACCGACATTCGAGACCTACAGAGGAGACAGGTGGTGTACGAGTATCGTCGATGTGACGGTATGCAGCCTGTCACTGCTAGGCAAGGTCGAAGAGTGGCGTGTCGATAGAAGTCTAACGACTTCAGACCACAACGCGATAACCTTCTCGATGCGCTTAGAGAAGGCCTTGGAACCCCTAAGGCCCATTTCGACGCGTATCTACAACACCAAGAAGGCAAAGTGGTCCGACTTCAGCACGCATTTCAAGACCAGCCTGGCGGAACACCAAATAACACCACATAGAGTCTCGAGTGTCTCAAACCCAGAGGACCTGGAATCCATTATCACAGTTTACACCCAAAACATCCACCGCTCATGCGAGGAAGCGATCCCAAAACTGGGCCCGCCCAGACATAACGCCAAGCCCCCATGGTGGAGTCCTTCTCTAGACCGTCTCAAAAAAGACGCATTGACCAAGAAGAGAAGGATCCGAAACGCAGCCGCAAGTCGGAGACACTTCACCATCCAGGAGTACGTGCTGGCCAAAACCGCCTACACCACAGCGGCAACGGAAGCAGCCACCGCAGGCTGGAAGGAGTTTTGCTCGAAGCAGGACCGAGAGAGCATGTGGGACGGGATCTACAGGGTACTAAGGAAGACAGCCAGAAGACAGGACGACACGCTCCTAAGAAACACCGCGGGCGAAACGCTCAGCCCAGACCAATCAGCGGATCTTCTGGCAAAAACCTTCTACCCCGACGACTCAACGGATGCCGAACAGCCATACCACACGGCTCTAAGGAGGCTAGCGGAGGAGAAAACCCCACAAGGACTGTCTGCCGACGATCCACCATTCACGACCGCGGAACTGGAAATGGTTCTCCAGAACCAAAATCCCAAAAAAGCACCCGGTCCGGATGGACTAACGGCAGACATCTGCACTGCGGCAATAAACTGCGATAGGGAAGTGTTCTTAGCGATAGCCAACAGGTGCTTGTCGCTGTCACACTTTCCGAAGCAGTGGAAGGTCGCCCACGTGTGCATCCTCCGCAAGCCAGGAAAGGACGACTATACCAGCCCAAAGTCGTACAGGCCAATAGGTCTACTCTCGGTCCTAGGAAAGATCGTCGAGAAACTCCTAGTCGGTAGACTGCAGTGGCACTTCCTCCCGACACTCAACACAAACCAATACGGTTTCATGCCGCAGCGCGGGACCGAGGACGCCCTCTATGCTCTGATGGGCCACATACGAGCCGAAATCAAAGCCAAAAAGATCGTGCTTTTGATATCATTGGACATAGAGGGGGCCTTCGACAACGCGTGGTGGCCAGCACTAAAGAAACAGATGGTAGTTAAGAACTGCCCCACCAACATCTACACCCTCGTCGGCTCATACCTGGAAGACCGGAACATCAGGGTCAACTACGCCAGAGCGACTAGTGAGAAGGGTACCACGAAAGGATGCGTCCAGGGCTCAATTGCCGGACCGACGTTTTGGAACCTCATCCTAGACTCGCTCCTTCAAAAGATGGCTAGTATAGGGGTCTACTGCCAAGCCTTCGCAGACGACGTTGTCCTAGTTTTCTCGGACCATACAGCCGGTCCCCTGCAGCAATCGGCCAACAGCACGCTAGATATAGTATCGGAGTGGGGCGTCCATAATAAGCTTCGTTTCGCCGCGCACAAGACCAATGCGATGGTGTTAACGAGAAAGCTCAAGTACGACACTCCGGTACTGTACATGGCGGGCACGCGGCTGAACCTGGTCGAAGAGGTCAAGCTGCTAGGTCTCACAATAGACTCCAAACTCACTTTCAACGCGCACGTGTCTGCGACCTGTAAAAAGGCCGCAGACATCTACAAGCAGCTGGCATGCGCGGCGAAGGTGACTTGGGGTCTCAACAGAGAAATAATTAGGACAATATACGTGTCGGTGATAGAGCCCATCGTGATGTATGCAGCGAGTGCGTGGGCCCCTGCAGCCGAGAAACTGATGACAAGAAATCAGTTTGACTCACTGCAGAGGGGTTTCGCGCAAAAGATCTGCAAAGCATACCGCACGGTGTCTCTAACATCGGCACTCGTCTTGTCGGGTCAACTCCCCCTAGATCTCCGGGTAATCGAGGCCGCAACCCTTTTCAGGATCAAAAAGGGACATTCCCAAGAGCACATACCGCAGGGTCGCGAACTGGAGTGTGACGTGCACCACTCCCAAAAACCCCACCCAGCGCAACTCATAACAACTGAGTACGCGCGCCTAGAGGACTTGACTCCCGAAACCCTGGAAACCCATCGAGTAATCGGCCCCCAAATATTCACCGACGGCAGCAAGATAGAGGGGAAAGTCGGAGCTGCCTTAACTTGGTGGGAGAATGGCAGGGAGTCACAGTTCGATTCCTTCGGCCTAGAGCCTCACAACACGGTCTTCCAATCAGAAATGTACGCTCTCTTCAGAGCTGCCAGGATGGCAAGAGAATCCAGGGTGGCCTCAGTAAGCATTTTGAGTGACTCAAGATCGTCACTCGACCTGCTGAGGAGACCGTCTGTCACTCACCACCTGGCACTTCAGATCAAGAGATACGTCCGGGAGGTCAGAGAGGAAGGCAGGGAAGTGAGGTTCTTCTGGCTCAAGGCCCACGCGGGAACCGCCGGGAATGAGAGGGCGGACGAACTGGCCAAGGAGGCGGCACTAAAATCATTAACAACAACACCAGACTATCACAAGGTCCCCGTATCGTTCGTGAGGAGGAAGATACGGGAGGAGACTGTAAGGAAGTGGCAAGCGCGGTACGAGTCCTCAAGTACAGGAGCGGTCACAAAAGTGTTCTTCCCAGACGTCCTGGCGGCGAAAAGAACACTTAGAGATGTAGTCCTCACACCGGTCCATGTACAGGTTCTGACAGGACACGGAGGATTCTCAGCGTATCTCCACCGCTTCCATCTCAAAGACAGTCCCTCGTGCGTCTGTGACCCCAGTTGCGAAGAAACGGTCTGGCACCTGCTCTTCGAATGCCCAAGATTCGAGCATGACAGAATGGAGCTGGAAGTAAAGATAGGAAGCCAGCTAAGCCAGTCCACACTCCACACCATCATGGGGAGACCGGCTACCAGGACACCATTCTTGGCATTCGCGAGCAAAGTCGCTGTGACTGCGGCAGGGGTCAACAAAACGGACGTACCCTTGCATAGTCGAAACCGACAACCCTCCACACAATCAGTCACAACATCCACGACCACACCAACAACAACAATCACTACACAAACAATAACTACACAAAACACAACACTCACCACAACACAACCAACATACATAAACAACAACCCACGATCGGCACCGGCGTTAGCAGCAGCAACTGCAGAAGCCCACCCTCAACCAGCGCCCCCCAGCACCATGACCATCAGAAGACTCCTGGAATGCGGAGGAGACGGAGTTCCAAGCCTCAGACTGCGAGGAGTCGCTCTGTTCATGAACAGAGAAGGGGAAAAGTTGGGCATAAGCTTCTGCGTAGGATCAAGCCGAGCTAGAGCCCGAATACCAATCTCGCCAGGCCTTGCCGCCCTGATCAATGGAAGTACCACCAAAACGAGCATGAAAGGCAGTAAATACGCAGCGCTGCCACAAGTGGAAGTAGCCACTCACCGATGCCGTCTACTGCGATCCAAGGGAAAGACGATCGCAATATTCGAGTGGGGAGAGGAGACTCCATTTGCCCAAGCCAGCTCGTTACTCCAAAAGATCAGGGAGGCAGGAGAGTACGCGGCAGTCACAGCCCGTACTATAAGTATCGACGCGATGATGATCGAGGGAGAAAGAGGGGACGTCGCAGACCGTTTCGGCTGTCTGAAAGCCTCAGAACAACATGAGGTGGTCGTCTACGAGGACAGAGGGGAAAACTTGAGTTTCCTCAAAGCCCCTAGACGGCTTGCAGCCGGAGCGACGAGCCCCACAAAGAACCCGATCACACAAAGCGGATCCGAGAGGGCACAGCAGAAGGCAGATGCCGAGAAAGCTGCAAAGGAGCAGGGCACAACGACCAGTCCAGAGGACCGGGCCCGTACGAGGAGTCGCCTAAAAGCCTTCGGCACTTACCTCAGTGCACTGCTCCCGGGAACCAGCCGAGCATCACCATCCCAAAAGCAGGAAGCAGCAGTGGAAAGGTTCTTTAAAAGAAAGGCCAAAGAACCTACCCCAAAAAAGCCCATTCCAACCAGAGCCGACAAAGGGCAAGTCAGCCCACCGACCCTCGCAGTAAGTTCGGGCACCACAGACCACGTGAAGAGCGCATTCCTTGAGTACGTAGCAATCGTGAGAGCGACCAGAGAGGTCAATCTCGCGACATGCAGAAAAATCCTGCAGACCTTCCACAGAGACTCAGAAGGGCTGCTGCGGGTACTGCTCAAGGAATCTGAGGCAGCGGTGTACAACAACGTCACATCTCAAGTCATCACAGGAGAAATGACGGGGTCGTACATGGTAGCCTATAGCGCGAACAGTGGGTTCGTGGCCCTGGACACAGAGGAAACGGAGCGCTCGGGCAAACTGAAATTCAGGGTTCCAGACGACGATCCGATAGTGGTTACCGCCAAATGTACCAAAATCATGCCGGACGACCAGATCCTAGAAATGGCACAGACCATTCTGGGGTCCTCAGACGTTCCGGCATCGCAGGAAAGTTGGGCGGTACCCAATATCAGATGGGTAAACGGGGTTCCGGGATGCGGAAAGACAACGTGGGTGGTCAAACACTTCGATGAGGACAAGGACGTCATCGCCACTACGACAACCGAAGCAGCCAAAGATCTCAGGGAGAAGCTTGCGCACCGCTTAGGAGATCGTGTCAAGACAAAGGTGCGCACTATGGCCTCAATCTTAGCAAACGGGTTCAGACAACAGGAGAAATGCTACCGTCTTACGGTAGACGAAGCCCTTATGAACCATTTTGGGGCCATAGTAATGGCAGTGAAGTTGTCAGGGGCAAGCGAGATTGTCCTCATTGGAGACGTAAACCAGCTTCCATTTCTGGACAGACAGAACCTATTCGAGTTAAGGTATACCCGTCCAGACTCGGTGGCCGGCATCACCCAGGAGTTGCTCTGTACACACCGCAATCCGATGGACGTAGCGTTTGCACTGAGCGAGATATACTCCGGTATATACTCCTCCAAGACGTCGCTGGCGCGGGTCCACTCTCTGAGGGTGACAGGTTATGCAGGAGCGCAAATACCGAGCACCGCCCAAAACACCCTGTTCCTGGTTCATACGCAGGAGGAGAAAGCCTCACTTATGAAGCAGGGATATGGGTCTGGCGAAGGGTCGCGCACGCTGACCATACACGAGGCTCAGGGACTGACCTCCGTAAGCGTCATTATTATAAACACCAAGTCCAGGAGGCTCAAAATCCACGACAGCATCTCCCACGCGGTAGTGGCGGTGTCGAGACACACAGTCAGTTGCGTCTACTACTCAGATGACGCCGACGACGCCACAGGCCGCCTCATAAGGAGAGCGATGGGTGCGCCGACTAAAACGGTCATCGAATACAACCTCAAGATGGCCATGCAGCACCGAGACGCAGTAGTCGTTGCAGCTCTGCTCGGGCTTGCGAAGTCCCTGGTCAGCAAACCCCACTAAAATACTAACACCTAAAAGTCCCATCCAAGCCCAAAATTTCAACCCAACCCAACCCGTAATTAATCCAATGTGACGATGTAAAATAAAATATTAGAAAAAATTGTTGCAAAATTAAGTAAACTGTAATATGTAAAATATAAATGTGTAAAACAATAAGTGTGTGAAAACAATAAGATACAAGATATTGTAATGTGTAATAACAATAACAACTAAGACATAGTAATATGTAAGAAAGAAAAACAATGCATGTATAATCTAACAATTATCAAAAAAAAAAAAAAAAAAAAAAAAAAAAAAAAAAAAAAAAAAAAAAAAAAAATATTATGTATACATATATATCAAACTAAGATGGACTCACGTAGTTTTAAGTTATACTTTACTAAAACTAGATGATAAGGTGTTCGAAGAGAGGAGGAAGATAATTGTATCCTATGTATAGAAAATAAAAATAATCAACTAAAACCAATAAATAAGGGCGCGGACCACCAAGTCCGCGGAAATAGTTTCATTTAAAAAAAAAAAAAAAAAAACCTAACCTAACCTAACCTAACCTAACCTAACCTAACCTAACCTAACCTAACCTAACCTAACCTAACCTAACCTAACCTAACCTAACCTAACCTTTTTTTTTTTTTTTTTTTGTTTTTTTTTGGTATCGGGTTGGAAAATCCTCATGGAGTCCCTCCGCCCTTGGGGAAGGGCGAAGGGGACTGTCAGACTCTTACTGACTAAAAACCAACCCGTGTTCCTCATGTACCCGTGTGTCGGAGGGGCGGGTATCGCCGAAGCATTCGTCGCTACCCCCCGACGGGTATTGGCCCGCCAGAACGTCAGGCGGGCCCCGTCACCCACTGCGGCCGTCACCCCGGCCGCAGGACTCCACTATGAGGCGCGCGCGGAACACGACGCCGCCGCCTCGAGGCCTGTTGCTGGTCGGACGACAAGACGCCCCAAGTCTGCCGTCCGCAGGCCGCGCCCTACGGTGGCCGGAAGTCGGCCACCCTACGACGCCCAGTGCGTCTGCTGCGGGAGGGGAGAGAGGAGGCAGCCTCTCTCTCCCTTTCCGCCGCCTCCTTTGCGAGCATCACGGCCTCGCAAAAGGTGGCGACGGCACTCCACCCTGACTCGCTTCCGACCATGGTAGACACAACAGCCGGAAGCGAGAGGTTTCCCGCAGCACCTACGGCCGCGACCAAGTCACGGCGCTGCTCGGCCCAGGCTGGGCACTCCGCCAACGTATGCAGCGCCGTATCGTCGCGGCAATCACCACAATGGTGGCACTGGGACGTCGGCTCCCGGCCTATGCGACACAGGTACTTCCCGAAACACCCGTGTCCGGTAAGCACCTGCGTCAGCCGGAAGCTGAGGGCGCCGTGGCTCCTATTGAGCCACTCCTCTAGAACGGGCCTTACTGCCGCTATAGCGGCATGCCCCGCCGTGGGTTGCGCTAAGCGCGTCTGCCACTCCGCCACTAGGACCTGGCGGAGCTCTGCCCTGCGTGCCTCAACCTGTCGAGGCACCAGGCGCTCGCCCCGCTCGACTGCCTCCACGCGCCACCAATAGAGTGACGCGAGGAGTTTTGCGTCGAGATCCCAGGGCGGGGATCCGGCTAGGAGGCAACCGGGGAGATAACAAGGCTCAAGGCATCTTCTTTTGGAGTTTTCAGTGACTCAATGGCAGCTCTCCAATCAGTCACAAATCCCAGTTCGCGCCACCCTCTCGCTGTGGAATCCAGGGATAACATTAAAACTGCATCCCTCCAGAACAAATTAGTAAATTTGTTCTGGATTAAGGCACACGCAGGACTGTTGGGGAACGAGAGAGCTGACCAGCTAGCAAAAGAGGCCGCTGAGAACTCCAAAAGAAAGCCTGACTACGATCGGTGTCCGGTCTCATACATCAAGCGTAGCATACGTATGGCGACGCTTGATGAATGGAACCGCAGGTACGAAACCAGCGACACCGCATCCGTCACCAAATTATTTTTCCCGGATGTACGAGTAGCTTATGCTACAATCCGCAGGATAGAAAGTAGCGGTCTAATTACGCAAATAATGACGGGGCACGGTGGATTCTCTGAGTACTTGAACCGCTTCAAGCGCAAGGAGAGTCCATCGTGCATTTGCGACCCGGACGCTGGCGAAACGGTCCAGCATGTACTATTTGATTGCCCGCAATTCGCAAAACATCGCTACAACGTCGAGAGCACAATAGGCGTGAAAATAACCCCGGAAAACGTCAAAGATATCATAAGGAGTAAAAATGCAGAAATATTTTTAGGTTATTGTAAAAATATAGTAAAACAAGTAATCGATAGAAACAAAACCGCATGAGTAAATATGCTGTCATAATATAGTGTATTATATTAAAGACTAGCATAGCTTAAAATAAGTATAATATTTTTGTATAAATTAGCAAATAAGTATTATATGTAAATAGAATATAAGACCAAAGCATAAATAAATAGTAACAACAACGATAAGATCTGCTCTCTGTCTCTGCAAGCCAAGACAAGAAATTAAAAACTGTAAAATAGCATAAGAATATGTAAGAACTGTTACAAAATTGTTATATATAAGGTTAGACTAAGACTAGATTAAAGATTATATTCAGACTAAGACTAGATGTAAAGAAAAGTGCTCTATTAAAAACTGTGTCCTGTTTATTTTTGTACACCCTAAAAAGAAGCAATAAATAAAAAGATATAAAGATAGTTAGTCACATGATGATAGTTGGGAATCCTTCCCATACAGACAAAAATGAGGATGAATGAAAGAAAGATCAAGTATGAGGAATGAAAGTACGAGAGGCATAAATGCGAGAACTGGAATGAATGAAAAGCGGACAGGCATAGGCTCCGATTATGTTGGAGGTAGGAGTATAAAAAAAAAAAAAAAAAAAAAAAAAAAAAAAAAAAAAAAAAAAAACCTAACCTAACCTAACCTAACCTAACCTAACCTAACCTAACCTAACCTAACCTAACCTAACCTAACCTAACCTAACCTAACCTAACCTAACCTAACCTAACCTAACCTAACCTTTTTTTTTTTTTTTTTTTTTTTGGTATCGGGTTGGAAAATCCTCATGGAGTCCCTCCGCCCTTGGGGAAGGGCGAAGGGGACTGTCAGACTCTTACTGACTAAAAACCAACCCGTGTTCCTCATGTACCCGTGTGTCGGAGGGGCGGGTATCGCCGAAGCATTCGTCGCTACCCCCCGACGGGTATTGGCCCGCCAGAACGTCAGGCGGGCCCCGTCACCCACTGCGGCCGTCACCCCGGCCGCAGGACTCCACTATGAGGCGCGCGCGGAACACGACGCCGCCGCCTCGAGGCCTGTTGCTGGTCGGACGACAAGACGCCCCAAGTCTGCCGTCCGCAGGCCGCGCCCTACGGTGGCCGGAAGTCGGCCACCCTACGACGCCCAGTGCGTCTGCTGCGGGAGGGGAGAGAGGAGGCAGCCTCTCTCTCCCTTTCCGCCGCCTCCTTTGCGAGCATCACGGCCTCGCAAAAGGTGGCGACGGCACTCCACCCTGACTCGCTTCCGACCATGGTAGACACAACAGCCGGAAGCGAGAGGTTTCCCGCAGCACCTACGGCCGCGACCAAGTCACGGCGCTGCTCGGCCCAGGCTGGGCACTCCGCCAACGTATGCAGCGCCGTATCGTCGCGGCAATCACCACAATGGTGGCACTGGGACGTCGGCTCCCGGCCTATGCGACACAGGTACTTCCCGAAACACCCGTGTCCGGTAAGCACCTGCGTCAGCCGGAAGCTGAGGGCGCCGTGGCTCCTATTGAGCCACTCCTCTAGAACGGGCCTTACTGCCGCTATAGCGGCATGCCCCGCCGTGGGTTGCGCTAAGCGCGTCTGCCACTCCGCCACTAGGACCTGGCGGAGCTCTGCCCTGCGTGCCTCAACCTGTCGAGGCACCAGGCGCTCGCCCCGCTCGACTGCCTCCACGCGCCACCAATAGAGTGACGCGAGGAGTTTTGCGTCGAGATCCCAGGGCGGGGATCCGGCTAGGAGGCTCGCTGCCTCAAAGGAGATCGTACGGTATCCCCTTATGATCCTGACGGCCATCGCGCGCTGCGGCCTTCGCAGCGCGGCGACGTTGCGGGCCGTCAGGGCATCCGCCCACACCGGCGCGGCGTATAGCGCCATCGACCGTACGACCCCCATGTAGAGCCTCCGGCAGGAGGAGTTGGGCCCCCCCAGGTTGGGCAGCAAGCGCGAGAGCGCAGAAGCGGCGCCCAACAACCGGGGGGCGAGCCGCGTAAAGTGCGGCCCGAAGTTCCATCGACTGTCGAGGACGAGTCCAAGGTACTTCATCGTCGACTCAACAGCGATGGAGACCCCTCCTACTATGATGCTGGACCTCGGAGGCGGCTTCATCCTCGGCCCATGAAAACACAGGGCCTCAGACTTGTGCAATGCCACCTCTAAGCCCAGCCGCCGGATCCTACCCACGACGTGCGCGACACCAGCAGTCGCGCGTATGGCCGCCTGCCGGTACGACTTCCCACGCGCTGTAACTAGCGTATCGTCGGCGTAACAAATGACGCCGACGCCGTGGAGAAGCGCACCGCGCAGAGCCCAGTCGTACCCGACGTTCCACAGGAGCGGCCCCAACACCGAACCCTGCGGAACGCCGCACGACGTCTCTCGCCGACCCCATCCTTCTCGACCCGGGTACACCACCGATCTTTCCGACAAATAGGCCCCGACAATGCGTTGGAGGTAGCACGGCACCTCGTGGTACCGGAGTGCCTCTCGTATGGTACTCCAGGGCAAGGTGTTGAAAGCGTTGGCGATGTCGAGCGACACCGCCAAGACCACCTCACCCCGGGCGACTGCCTCCTCCGCGAGGACCCTTACGCGCATGATAGCATCCACCGTGGAGCGCCCCTGGCGGAAACCAAATTGGTTGTCCGCCAGATCCGGCCCCACCCTGGTCATGTGCCGGACGAGGCGACTGGCGATGATTCGCTCAAAGATCTTACACACCTCGTCCAGCAACACGATAGGCCTGTACGCAGATGGCGAGTCTGCGGGGCGCCCCTCTTTCTTGAGCAGGACCAGCTTTCCGGTCTTCCACCGGCTTGGAAACTGGCCCCGCTCCAAACATGCGCTTAAGAGCCCCGCTAGTCGGGGCCCGAGAGCCCTTATGGCCAAGACCCATGCCCGGCCTGGAATGCCATCGGGCCCTGGGGCGGTGTCCCTGATGCGAGCCACCGCCACTCTCAACTCTACCCGGGTCACTTCGGGCACGTCGTCGTCAGTGTCGTCTTCCGCGTCGGGCACATTGCGAGGCGGAACCATAGCCGGTGGTGTGTGCTCCGGTCTCGACGGAAACAACGCACACACCACCTCCTCCAGCAGCTGTGGCTGGAGACTCCGGGACAATGGGGGAGCCGATTGGCGCAACTTGCCCCGTACCATAAGGTAGGGGCGTCCCCACGGCTCTCGGTCCAGAGTCTCCAGCAGCTCTTCGTTGGCCTGGGCCTTTGCCCGGACAATGGCCAGCTGGAGGGCGCTCTTCGCCTCTCTATAGCGCTCGTATAGTTCCGCCTCTTCCTGTTCGGCCACCGCTGTAAAGGGGCGGCGGCGTCTTCTTCGGCACCTTGCGTACTGGCGTCGCACCTGCACACAAGCGATGCGCAACTGCGCAATCGACTGCGACCACCAGTACACTTGGCGCCTGGATGGTAACGGCCGGACTCGGGGCATGCCAGCGTCGCAGATGTGCGACATGCTCTCCCGGAACCACTCCGCCTCCTCGTCGATGTTGGTTGGCCTGCCTGGAGAGTCCAGCCAGGCCTTGACGATAGAGGCCTCCAGGAGAGCCTCCCTGTCCAGCCGCTTCAGTGCCCAACGCGGGCCGTCTCCAACGCCCACCGGGGCCGCATGGACCGGCCCAACCGAGGTCTGGGCGGAGACGCTAAATCGAATATATCGATGATCGGACAGCGTCTCCACCTCCTCCAGGACGTGCCAGTCCTGGACAGTGCGCGCGAGAGCGGGGCTAGCGAACGACAGGTCCACTATAGACCCACCCCGCTGCCGCACGCACGTCTGCACGGAACCCCGGTTCAGGAGAAGCAGGCCCCGCTCGACCGCCCACTCCTCCACTAACTCGCCCCGCGCATCCGTAGCCGGGGAACCCCAAGCCGTAGATTTGGCATTGAAGTCCCCTAGGACGATCACGGGACGAGGATGGCTACGACTGACGACCGTGCCCAACTCCAGGATAATATCCTCCATGTCGGCGAGAGAAAGGCTGGGGGCGAAATACACCCCCGCGACCATAATATTTCCCCAAATTGCCGCGACATAGCCCCGCCCTCGGGTGACGGCCTCGAAGGGAAGGGTGTCGGCGGCAGACCTCATAATCAGTGCCACCGAGCGGTTCGTGTCGCACACCCAGTCATCCCTGGGTGGCACGAAATACGGCTCGGCGACAACTGCCACATCGATCGACCACTGCGCCATGCTCTGGAGCAAGAGATCCTGAGCCCTGGCGCAGTGGTTTATGTTGGCTTGGAGGAGACGACGTAGGGCCATTATTGTGCATCCATGGCCGTTGTCTCCTCCCCAGCCCTCGGCGGATGTTCTGCCGCAGCCGGCGGGTGAACCGGCTGCGAGGAGCTGGTTGCCTTCTTTGACACACCCGTGATGCTAGCTGGCGGATGAGCCGGCTGACTCCTGGCTTTGTTTTTCTTGGGCCTGGCGCAGGCCCTTGACCCGGTCTGATGGTCGGCTGGCTTGCCAGATGCCACACAGATGACGCAGTGCGGCGTGGCAGTGCAAGTGCCAACCTAACCTAACCTAACCTTTTTTTTTTTTTTTTTTTTTGTTTCGGGGTGGAAAATCCTCATGGATGTCCGCCGCCCTGGGGCGGGCGGCGGGGTCTGTCAGACTCTTACTGACTAAAAACCACCCCGGTGTTCCCTCTCTCACCTACGCCGGGGGTCGCGGGAACGAACGATACTTCCGCAACCCCCGGCTGGTGCTGGCCCGCTCCTGCGGGCCTCTCCTCGTGTCAGGGGGGGGAGTGAGGTGTTAAACTCCCCCCGCGACGTCTAAGAGGGGCGCGCGTGGAACACTACGCGCCGCCGCCTCGGGTCCTGATGTGTGGGGGGCGACGGACGTCCCCAAGTCCGTCGCCCCTGGACCCATTTATGGGGGCTGGAAGAGGGCGTTGTCCGCCCTCCGCCTACGCCCGGTGCGCCTGCTGCGGGCGGGGTGAGGGGATGAGATCTCCCTCTCCCTTTCCGCAGCCTCCTTCTGCGAGACGACTGTTTCGCAGAAGGAAACCACCGCGTCCCAGGACTCCTCGCTGCCGACCATAGACTCCACCACGGCCGGCAGCGATAGGTCACTGCCTACTCCTGAGATGAGGGCACGGCGCGGCTCCTCCCAAGCGGCACACTCTGCCAGCGTGTGCCGCGCCGTGTCCTCCCGGCAGTCGACGCAGTGGTGACACCGGGCGTCCGGCTCCCTGTTTATGCGACACAGGTACTTCCCGAAGCAACCATGCCCCGAGAGCACCTGCGTCGCACGAAACGACAGGGAGCCGTGCCTCCTCCCGAGCCAGCGCTCGAGCACCGGCCGGACCGCCTCGATTGTGTCGAGGCCGGCGGTAGGGCGTGAAAGCCTGTCCCGCCATTCCGCCACCAGGACCTCGCGGAGCTGAGACCGACGCAGCTCCCAGTGTCGCTGCATCGGTCGCTCGCCCCGCGCCCTCATTTCCTCGCGCCACCGATACAGTGACGCGAGTACTTTCGCCTCGAGGTCCCAGGGCGGGGATCCGGCCAGTGCACAAGCCGCCTCGTAGGAGATCGTGCGATACCCCCTGATGACTCTGACGGCCATCGCTCTTTGCGGTTTCCGCAGAACTGCGATACTGCCGGCCGTCAGGTCAGAGGCCCACACCGGGGCCCCGTACAGGGCCATGGATCGCACGATCCCCACGTAGAGCCGCCTACAGGCGGCGCTCGGGCCCCCCAGATTGGGAAGCAGCGTTGATAGCGCCCCAGCAGCGCCCAACAACTTGGGCGCCAGCCGCCGGAAGTGGGGCTCGAAATTCCACCGGCTGTCGAGCACCAATCCTAAATACTTCATGGTGGACTCGACAGCGATCCGAGCCCCCCCGACCACGATGTGTGAGCCGGGCGGCGGCGCCCGCCGGGGGCCATGAAACACCATGGCCTCCGACTTGTTGAGGGCCACCTCCAGGCCTAGGCGACGTATGCGGCCCACCACCTGTGAGACCGCAGCCGTCGCCAGCAACGCTGCCTCCCTGTGCGAGCTCCCCCGGGCGGTGACCAGCGTGTCATCGGCATAACACGTCAGGTCCACGCCCGGTTGGAGCTCGCCCCTCAGCACCCAGTCGTACCCGATGTTCCACAGGAGCGGGCCCAGGACCGAGCCCTGTGGAACACCGCACGACATGCGGTGCTGGTTTCCGCCATCACGTCCCACGTAGGTGACACACCTCTCGGACAAATAAGCCCCAACCACGCGGCGGAGGTAGGGAGGCACCCGGTGATACCGCAGTGCCTCCCGAATACAACTCCAGGGCAGGGTGTTGAAGGCGTTGGAAATGTCCAAGGACACCGCCAACATCACCCCACCCCGGGACACCGCTTCCTCCGCCAGGACTCTCACCCGCGACACAGCGTGTATGGTGGAGCGCCCATGCCGAAAACCGAACTGGCTTTCGTCCAGGTCCGGCCCCTCTCTGCACAAGTGGCCGACGAGGCGGGCTGCGATAATCCTCTCGAACAGCTTGCCCACCTCGTCTAGCAGCACTATGGGCCGGTACGCGGACGCCGAGTCCGCAGGGCGCCCCGCCTTCCTGAGCAGGACCAGACGACCAGATTTCCACAAAGTGGGAAACTGGCCCTGCTCCAGGCACGCTGTGTAGAGTCCTCTCAGTTGGGGCTCAAGCTCCTTCAGAGCGAGGGCCAACACGCAGCCGTGGATCCCGTCGGGCCCCGGAGCCACGTTCTTGGCCCGGAGCCGCATCACGGCTGCCCCCATCTCTGCCTGTGTCACCTCTGGGACGCTGATGGCATTCTCCTCTGTAGACTCTGCGGCTGTGGGCAAAGCCATCGGCGGCGGAGTATGCTCCGCTCTGGCCGGGAAGAGGGCTGCGACCACCTCCTCCAGCAGCTCGGGTTGGAGACTCTCCGTGAGTGGAGGCGCCGCGGCTCGAAGCTTGCCTCGAACCGCTCGATACGGGCGCCCCCACGGATCTCCGTTCAGAGTCTCCAACATCTCTTCCCTGCCTCGCGTCTTCGCCTCGCCGATGGCCAGCCACAGAGTCTCCTTCGCCGCGCGGTACACCTCATACAGCGCGGCTTCTTCGTCAGGGACCCGACGACGTCTCCTCCGGTATCGGGTGTACTGGCGCCTGTCCGCCACGCACGCGACGCGCAGCTGCGCGATCTCGGCGGTCCACCAGTACACCTGACGCCTTCCTGACTGTGTGTGGACCCGGGGCATGGACGCGTCGCTAATTTGCGTCATCGCCCCGCGGAACCACAGCGCCTCCTGCTCGACGTCGACGGGTCCGTTCGTTGCCGACTCCCGAACCCAGGCCTGGACAATAGCAGCTTCCTCGAGAAGCTCCCTGTCGATACGCTTACGCGCCCAGCGCGGACCGTCCGTTCGCGGGGCCGGTGAACCGCGGCCGCCAGTGGTCTGGGCGGAGACGTCGAAACGGATGTAACGGTGATCCGACAACGTCTCCACCTCCACGGCGACACGCCAGTCGCGGACACGGCTCGCGACAGCGGGGCTAGCGAACGAGACGTCCACTATAGACCCGCCCCGCTGCCGCACGCACGTGTGCACCGAGCCCCGATTTAGGACGGTCAAGCCAGTCGCGACCGCCCACTCCTCCAGCACCTCGCCCCTAGCATCGGTCACAGGGGATCCCCACGCCGCAGACTTGGCGTTGAGATCCCCCAGCAACAGCACAGGGTGAGGGTGGAGACGGCCCACGACGGCACCCAACTCGACAAGGAACCTCTCGAAGTCGGCGAGACTCTTGTTGGGCGAAAAATATGCCCCAACCGTGCCTATGCCGTCCGCGAGGGCGGCTACCCAGCCGTGTCCTCGGGACGGGTTGGCAAGAGCCCCGCCAATGATGGCCACCAAACCGTCCAAGTCACCCACCCAGTTATCCCTAGGGGGGACAAAATACGGTTCGGCGACCACAGCCACGTGAATCGACCACTCTGCCATGCTCTGGAGCAAGAGATCCTGAGCTCTAGCAGAGTGGTTGATATTGCCCTGGAGGAAATGGTAGAGCGCCATTATGCGCAATCCATTCCCTCCGCACCATTCCTAGGCCGGGAGTCGGCCGAAGAGGAGCCAGGCTGAGGGGGGGGTAAAGGGCCCCCGGCAGCCTTGGCACCTCTTCTCTTCCCTTTCTGGGCGGGTGCGCCACAGGCCTTTCCGCCCGCTCTGTGCCCAGCGGGCCTCCCTGCAGCTGTACAGAGGCTGCAGTTCGGCGCCGCGGAGCACTGGGCCGCCTTGTGGCCGGCCACACCGCAGCGATAACACAGCTCGCTGCGGTCTATTTCGGCGGTGCACCGTGCCCTGACATGCCCAATGTCGAGGCAACGGTAGCACCGCAAGGCCCTGGGTTGCAACTGCCTCACCCTCGCTGCCACCCATCCCACCAACAGACGCCCAGCGTCGGCGATTTTATTCGCCGCCGCCACCGGGCACCGCACCCAGATCGTGCCGAGCCCGGAAGCGTCGACGCGAATCTCGCCCGTCCGCACGTCTGCGGAAGGGCATCCGCCGACACGGGCAATGGCCGCCACGACCTCGGCCGGAGTCGTCGAATCGTCCAGTCCGTCGACGCGCAATTCAGCGGTCTTTGTCGGCCTGGACACCCGAACGTCCTCCGGACTGAGGACCTCCCTCAACTTGGCGGCCAAGACGTCCGCCTTTTCACCACTCGAGGCACCCGACACCTCCAACAGTCGCGCCCCCGTCATCGCCGACCTCATTTTGAGGCCGGACGGTATACCAAGGTCGGGGAACGCGACTTTGGCTTTCGCCTCCGCAAGGACCGCCTTATACGAGACGCCCCTTTCGACGGCTCCGGGCTGCAGCGTAATTACTACAGCCGCGGAGCGTGGGGCTCTGACCCTAGGCGGTCCCTGAGCTTTCTTGGGTGTCGGTGCCGGTGCTCCAGCGGGTACCGGCGCCACCGCCTTCTTTTTGCGGCCCTGCTTACCGACAGTCGTCCAGGCTCCCTCGGCAGGAACGGCCGCAGTCGCCGGGGGCACGGACGTACCGTCAGCGGGCTTTCCGGGCGCCTCCGAGGGCTTTTTGGCCCCCTTTGCCGCCTTTTTGGCCCCCTTGGGCTTTCCGGCTGCGGCCGCCGGGCCCGGCTTAGCAGGCTCCTCCTTCCTCCGGCTATCCGCGGCAAGCGGCGGCCGGAGAGTCTCTGCCGGGAGGAGCCTCGACTCCAGGCCCTGCAGACGGGCATTCATCATGCCCCCACACTGAAGCATGCAGATGCGAACGATCTTCTCGATCTCCGCATCCGCAGCTGTGGGGGTAGGGACTGATGACGTGGCCGACCGTGGCGGGGCCAACGGTGGCAGGGCCGACGGTGGCGGGGCCGACGGGGCCGACGGGGCCGACGGTGGCGGGGCCATGGCAGGAGCGGAAACGGTGGCCGCAGGACGCCTCTGCTGCCATTCCGCCCTCTGCGCGGCAAGTTCCCGCTCGAGGTCCTCGAGCTTGGCTTGGAGACGGGCGTTCTCCTCCCACAGCCTCGCCGTCTCCTCCGAGCTTGTGCGACTAAGGAGGACCCCAACTGCCTCCTTGATGTCGCCAGCCGCCTCCTTCAGAGCGCGCGTGAACGTGCCCTTCAGGCTGCCAGATTTAGTGGCAACCTTCAGGACGACGTCCACGCCGTCCAAAACTTGGCGACTGAGCGCCACCGCCGACAAGCTCTCTCCAGCAGCCGCCTGAGCAGAGCGTCGCTCTCGGGCTAGCCGGGCCATCTCGCTGACCTCGTCAGCCGCCACCGCCTTCCGCTGCGCCCGCTTCGCTGCGTTCGCCTCCGCCTTGTTGCTTTGCAACATCAGCGGGGACGCAGCGGAGTCCTCGCTTGGGTCCCCCTGGGTCCCATCACTTTCCGCGCTCTCCAGGCGCACTGGTGCCGGCGTAGCGGGCCGCAAAAAGCGACCACGTGAGTCGCGGGCCCCGCCCGACCCCGCACGGCCTCGCCCTCTCTGCGCGGTTGGTATTTTTGCGGCCGACAGGTCTTCCTCGCTAGAGGAGAGCCCCATCGACCCCAAATCCTCGCTGTGCGGGCGCTTCCTCCAAAATTTGGAGTTGCGCCCGCGCGTAACCTAACCTAACCTAACCTAACCTAACCTAACCTAACCTTTTTTTTTTTTTTTTTTTTTTTTTTTTTTTTTTTTTTTGTTTCGGGGTGGAAAATCCTCATGGATGTCCGCCGCCCTGGGGCGGGCGGCGGGGTCTGTCAGACTCTTACTGACTAAAAACCACCCCGGTGTTCCCTCTCTCACCTACGCCGGGGGTCGCGGGAACGAACGATACTTCCGCAACAACCTAACCTAACCTAACCTAACCCAGTCCCCCCGCAGCTCTCGTGGCGTCCGGATCATTTTTAAGTCGCTCCGCGTTCAAAAATTCTAAAAAAAAAAAAAAAAAAAAAAAAATCGGCTTTTTCGCGAAAAGTTACATGTGTGATACATCATTAGAAGCGCGCTGCTGAGACGCACGCGATAGTGAAAGTTTCATTGTGATCAAGTGAAAACTGAAAAAGTTATTAGTGGAAAACCGTTTCCCAAAACGTTTCGGGCTAAACGCTGCTCGATTTTGAGTGTGACACCGAAAATCGGCGAATGCAGGCGGGTGCGTGACAAAAAGACCTATCCTGGGACACCACACTTGGATTTTTCCGAGCAGGCGTTCCGGAGAAAATTTTGAAAAAACAAAAAACCACGTGCAACGTGGTCAGAGATCCCGAGGGATTTGACTGGATCAAAAAATTGATCCTGGAAGCTACACAGACGAGGAGTCAAGGAGTCAAATCATATTAAAGAAAACCTTCAGAAAACACCCGGAAAAATATTGTTGAAGTTCCAGCCAAGATTCCAGACAAGATTCCAGAGGAAGTAAAGCGGTAACCTATATTTTTTAAGGACTATAAAAATCGAGCATAAGTGTTTCTAGTTATATTCAAAATTTCAGTTAAATCGGTAAGTCAGTTTTTAAGTTATTAAAGTTTTAAAGTTTCAAAAATTCGGGGGTTGGCTTTTCCAACCCCGAAAAATCGGGAAAAAATATAATTCAAATAAAGTGAAGCCTTGTTGTTATCTTTGTAAATTTTCGCTATTATTATATCATTATTTAGTGTTGAGAAACAGTTTTAAGTACTAAGTCGTTATATACATCATTTTAAAAACAAAAATACACCCCCTCAGGGCGCGTCAAAAAATCTAAATTTGGTACCACTGGATAGGAAAAATTGTCCTCTATCCAGTGATATATACAAAGTCCACGCGAAATTCATTTTTCCATTTGTTAACAACGAAAAACAGTTTTAAAATACTAGATTTTCATATACGTTATTTTATAAAACAAAAATACACCCCCTCAGGGTGTGTCAAAAAATCTAAATTTAGTATCACTGGATGGGGAAAATTGTCCTCTATCCAGTGATATATACAAAGTCCACGCGAAATTCATTTTTCCATTTGTTAACAACGAAAAACTGTTTTAAAATACTAGATTTTCATATACGTTATTTTATAAAACAAAAATACACCCCCTCAGGGTGTGTCAAAAAATCTAAATTTAGTATCACTGGATGGGGAAAATTGTCCTCTATCCAGCGATATAAACAAAGTCCACGCGAAATTCTTTTCTGCCGTTAACTTGTACGAATTCCATCTAAAGGCTGGAAGTAAACAAACATTTTTGTTCTAATAAATACTTATTTCCTAAATTTAACAAAAATAGCTGTAAAATTGCCATAATCTGCATTCTGTAGCGTTTTCCCGGGCCCGACTCAGGTGGGTTGTCAAAATTCTTGTCTTGAAAACTTTTTTTAAAAATTTTTAATCGTTTATTTATTTCACCATAATAAAAATTTCCTAATTTCCAAATATCATTAAAACCCCCTTAGCTTGCTAGCCCGCACGGAGACGAGTCATTGGACACCTCGCACGTGCGTCTAGCATAAATAGAATTTAAAAACCCTAATAGTTGCTTTGCACCAACCGGGAGTCGAACCCGGGACAGCGGGAATAAATAAAACGCTTATATCTCGGGAACGGAGCGAGATAGCCCAATTTTGACAAAAGCCTGCATATCTATACTACGTATAGTATATGCTGAGGTACCCCCTCTAGCCGTCCCCCTTCGATCCCCCCCTTTTTTAGATAATAATTATTCAATTAACCCCCCCCCCCCCCCCTTTCCCCTCTTTCCCCTTTAACACCTTTCGCGAGCCATCATTATTGTTACACACTGTACTTAGCTACAAAAATTTGTATCGTAAAGCCCCAAGCCACCTCCCTACCCCCCCCCCCCCCCCCCCCCGCCCTTCAAATTAACTCTACTCTTCCCCTCGTCGTTCGCCCGCTACAAGCGTAAGCGGCTGCCGTCCCCAAGTCACCAAATAGTCACCCAATAGTACCCTTTTTCCCGAAAAATTTGTAAACCCCCAAATATCTCGAAAACGGCTGGGAATATCAAAATTTTGAGCAAATTTTCCCCCCCCCTACTACCCCCCTCCCAGCCGGCATCTA
Organism: Eremobia ochroleuca; assembly: GCA_949629135.1. Taxonomy (NCBI): domain Eukaryota; kingdom Metazoa; phylum Arthropoda; class Insecta; order Lepidoptera; family Noctuidae; genus Eremobia; species Eremobia ochroleuca. The sequence goes on along the minus strand of OX451410.1, from coordinate 14,874,608 downwards.
CTTTAAGACTAGACCCCTAGACCCCCTTTTTGACCCCCTCCACATTGACCCCCAAAAACCAAAAACGAAGCATTATTTAACTAGATACACCTTCTGCCGACCCACACTAGTACTACCTCCCCCCCCTCCCCTCCCTCCACCCCTCCCCCCTCCCCGTGACACCGGTGACTCCGTCACCCCGCGACCGTATTGACAATAGTGACCCCTGGGACTCCCAGGACCTGCTACCCAACCTAGACACCACCTAGACCCGCAAAACCCCCACTTAAACCTACCTTTACACACCCCCCCCCCCCCCCCCCCCCTTCTTTTTGGGCTTCCTCACCCCCCCCGGGCCTAACTTCGGAACCAGAGGTCCTAGACCCACCGTGTTTGGGGTCTCCGAACTCAGCACGAAAAGACCTATCTGTTGGCTCCAAGCATTTTATAATTTAAGAATATCGACCCATTGTCATTGTGTTACTTTAGTGTTATTTATTGTGTTCGCTCTGTTGTTTTGTCTGTTTTATGAATAGATCTTAACCCGCTTGACTAAGACAGACGTGAACGACTTAACCCTTCGGGGATAAACCCACTGACAAAAGTACCTGACGTTAAACTATACATAGAAAGCAACTAGCGTACACTTGACAAACGGTCTAACAACCTTAGGTTAATATTTTATTGTATTGTATTTTATTTTTATAATCTTATTGTTTGCTCATTATAGGATACCTCTGTGCAAATCCCCCCTTTACAGGGAAACATAAGTATCACTCGCGTTCCCGACCAACACTCACCAATACTTATGAACCTGACCTTCACGCGATCCACCGGCATGTATCGCACACCAGCAAAAAAGGTCACGAGCTCACCCGGCTCCAAAAACCCCTCGCTCTCGTCAGAGAAGGCTGGACCCTCGCTTCCAAACGTGAAGCGAAGTATCGGAGATTGGGAGGCCGGGAAAGCGGAGTCTCAGACAAAGCCCCCGGTAAACCCGAGACGCGAAGCCACACCAGGCACCTCTCCGCCACCCACCAGCACCCTGGAGACGCGAGGCACCCCGGAGGATACCAAAGACCCGCCAAGAAGACTGGAGCCCAGTTACCCCAGCATTACGGCGGAGGCGAGAGCCTGCCTAAACAAGGCGAAACTCCACCTCAATAACTCGCGCAACCTCAAAGCGGAAATAAAAAAGGAGGTAACAGCGGCAATAGAGAGGTTGTACCAACTGGTAAAGGAGGCGGAAAAGGAGAAAAACGAGGGAAATCAAGGGAAGGTATTGGAGAGGCAACAGGTCGAGGAAAGAAGGGAAGGCCCGGAGAGCATTATTTGGTTGCGCCCCGCACTTGAAGAGCAAACTCTGCTGGTGAAGGAGGGCAACCGAATGATCAAGAAAATTCAGGCGACAATGCAGGAGCAGAGAGAGGCGCTGGAGGCGCGTGACAGAGAACGACACAGTGACGGAGACATAATAAGAGAGATCAAGGCGCTCGGAGAGACTACTCAAGAAGTGGGGAAAATGGTCCACGAGATCAGGGACAGAAAACCCACCTACGCGGAAGCCTTGAGTGTACCCCAAAACACCTGGGGCCAACAGCCGAAGCACTCCGTCATTGTGTCGTCCGATGACACAATGGACACCAGCACGGAAGTAGTGGGACGGGTAAAACACGCACTCGATGCGAAAAACACCGGCTTGCAGATCGAGAGGGTCCGAAAAGTCAAGGACCAGAAGGTAGTCCTGAGCTTTAAGAGCAAAGAAGAGATGGCAAAGACAACGGCCCAACTCAAGAGTGACACAAAACTTAAAGTGGAAGAGGCCAAGAACAGGAACCCACTTGTAGTCATCAAGGACCTCTTGTCCTATAACACCGACGAGGACATCTTGACTGCCCTAAAAGCCCAGAATGCCCGCCTGCTGGAGGGTCTGACAGCCGAGGAAGCTACTGCCACCGTGAAATATCGGAGGAGGGCACGCAACTCACTAGAGAGTCACGTCGTCCTACAGGTGACACCGAAGATGTGGCAGAAGCTCACCGCGGCTGGCAGAGTCTACATCCGACCTGCAGTGTGTAAAAATCCAAGACCAAACGCCCTCTCATACAATGTACCAAGTGCTTGGCATATGGACACGGCCGAAAGCTGTGCACGGGAGCCTGCAGATCTGTGCAAACTACTGCGGGGGGCCACATCTCAGGGCCGAATGTGCCGGGCTAGCAACAGGCGACAGACCGACGTGTAAAAATTGCGTCAAAGAAAAACACGACGACACTGAACACACAGTCTATAGCCAAGATTGCCCGGTACGTAGGAAAGTGGGATGCATTGGCAAGATCCGCAGTAGCATACTGCTAAGGTGAACTCAATGGTCACAGAGAACGGTAGTTATTCATACACACGTTGACATGACGCACTGCACAGAGGACTTGCTCGACCTGGTAGAAGTGGGGACCGTAGCTGAAGACCTGACGAACTCGGATCAAAACGGGCATGGTGAATAAAAATAAATCAGTAAAAGGTAAGGGATTAAAACAGTAAAAGGAAAATTAGAAAATACAACACCAGAAAAGCTAATTGGAAAGTTTTTATTGGAAAAATGGACCAATTAAAAACAGGAAATAGAACTAATACACAGAGTTACAAGGGAATTTTAGATGGAACTATTGAGAAAAATAAATTAATAATAACAAAAATATGCAATATAGAGATACATAAAGAAAACAAAACATCAATACTTACCATGCCGTGGTGGTCCGAAGAGCTCGTGGCAGTGAAGCACACGGTCGCCGCCAGGGACAGAAGAACCCGATGCGCTAAACCGTCGCGTAGACGTGTAGTTGCACAGCACCTGGGAAAAAAGGAGAAAAATGACATAAGACCTTAGACTTTTAACCTCACAAATAACTTGACCATGACCTGAATCCCGGAAATATTCACAAAATAGACACAAACAAAGCAACAGCTCATGCACTAATAAAAAACTGTATACATATGATTAAGATAGAATATATAGAAATAGCTTATCAAATTATGTTTAACACATAATTGGTGTTATGTAACTTAAACATAAACTAAATAAGTAAGAATAAAAAATAAGTTATGATAACAATGCAGCAAACAACTCAAAGAAAACTGAGTACTGTAATAACAAAATATGTCAATACAAAATTATGTTATTATATATTGTCTAAATATAGGATAGCATAAAATAAATAAATAGATAATAAGAAATTATAATGACAAATGTGTTTCAGAAGTAATAAATAAGTAGCATAGACAACGTAGAAATAAGATACTGTCAGTTACATACATAAATAGTATAAGATATGTTAAGAATAAGAAATTCAAATTGTGGCCCCTATCGTCAACAACCACCATAGTAAGTAAGATAAGTAAGATCTGTAATAGCATAAGATTATTGGTAATTTTTTAATAAATAAATAAAGAAAATAAAACACCCCCTGCACAACGAAAGGTCTCTGATCATGTCAGAGGAACTGATAGGTAGGCTAGCTCGCGGGCCGGACCTTGCGTCCGGACAGGACATAAAAAAAAAAAAAAAAAAAAAAAAAAAAAAAAAACCTAACCTAACCTAACCTAACCTAACCTAACCTAACCTAACCTAACCTAACCTAAACCTAACCTAACCTAACCTAACCTAACCTAACCTAACCTAACCTAACCTAACCTAACCTAACCTAACTAACTAACCTAACCTAACCTAACCTAACTAACCTAACCTAACCTAACCTAACCTAACCTAACCTAACCTAACCTAACCTAACCTAACCTAACCTAACCTAACCTAACCTAACCTAACCTAACCTAACCTAACCTAACCTAACCTAACCTAACCTAACCTAACCTAACCTAACCTAACCTAACCTAACCTAACCTAACCTAACCTAACCTAACCTAACCTAACCTAACCTAACCTAACCTAACCTAACCTAACCTAACCTAACCTAACCTAACCTAACCTAACCTAACCTAACCTAACCTAACCTAACCTAACCTAACCTAACCTAACCTAACCTAACCTAACCTAACCTAACCTAACCTAACCTAACCTAACCTAACCTAACCTAACCTAACCTAACCTAACCTAACCTAACCTAACCTAACCTAACCTAACCTAACCTAACCTAACCTAACCTAACCTAACCTAACCTAACCTAACCTAACCTAACCTAACCTAACCTAACCTAACCTAACCTAACCTAACCTAACCTAACCTAACCTAACCTAACCTAACCTAACCTAACCTAACCTAACCTAACCTAACCTAACCTAACCTAACCTAACCTAACCTAACCTAACCTAACCTAACCTAACCTAACCTAACCTAACCTAACCTAACCTAACCTAACCTAACCTAACCTAACCTAACCTAACCTAACCTAACCTAACCTAACCTAACCTAACCTAACCTAACCTAACCTAACCTAACCTAACCTAACCTAACCTAACCTAACCTAACCTAACCTAACCTAACCTAACCTAACCTAACCTAACCTAACCTAACCTAACCTAACCTAACCTAACCTAACCTAACCTAACCTAACCTAACCTAACCTAACCTAACCTAACCTAACCTAACCTAACCTAACCTAACCTAACCTAACCTAACCTAACCTAACCTAACCTAACCTAACCTAACCTAACCTAACCTAACCAGTTCCCCCCCAGCCCTCATGGTGGTCGGATCGTTTTTTGAGTCGCTCCGTACATAAAAATTCGAAAAAGTGGTAAAAAGTGCTCCGATTTTGACAAATCAAGTGTTGTTGTGTAGAAGAAAGTTGCCCTCACACTCTTACGTAAAAACGCAAACTGGATTGCAGTGCTGTGCAGTGTAAGAACTGAAAAACCCTCTTTTTAGAGGTTAAGTTTTTAAAACCTAAACTATTTACGCATTTGTGGCGGAACAAGATCGATGACCCTATGTTTTTCTGTTGAAAAACATAGCGGAGCAACCCCCCCTTTCTTCCGGACCACTTCGAAGAATCATCTGAACAGGACTTCTGGAGATATTCAGGAAAAACCAAAAAGCACGTGGCCTGAAAATCCTGAACCAGACCAGCTAGCTGCTTCAAACTTTGCAGCCTGCAAGAAGTCCCTGGGAGCGGAGAATATCTGCAGAAACAAAAATTTTATGTGACGTATTTTCCTAATTATTAATATTTGAAAACTTTAACTTTGGACACCTATAACTCCTGAAGCAGCAATAAATTTGCAAATCTTCAACTGCTGTCTGTTGCGCGCTCATCAGTAGAAGACATCCTGAAAAAACCAGATTTTTAACATTATTACATTTAGTGTATTAATTGAAAAACTATAAAAACAGTATAAATAAAAATTTCAGCAGTAAAAAATCTAAAATTTCAAAATTTCATATTAGAATCTTTTAGAGCTTTATTTTTAGAATATTTTCATATTTTTTCCAAAATTTTTTGACATATGGTTCCAAAGTTATTAAATTTTTAGTCATTTTTTTGCAATTTAATTGAAATAAATAGGAATAATTAAATTTTGACACTAGAATTGACTTCTAAACACGTATTGTGAATAGTTTAAGCCCAAAGTTGCGCACAATAACTTCAAAACTCACGGAAATAGCATTTTTCAGCCATCTTGGTTTTATTGGTTGACACATAAAACTGTAAATATCTCTGAAGTTATTGGGCGTAGAAGGCCCGGATTTGTACATTTCTGAGCGGGATAATTGTGGGAATACTGACAAAGTATTTTCAGGCGTTTTTCAGGACTGAAAATTTTCAGCGCTGAAAGCTTTCTTGTTGTATGCACAAGGTCGGGGGAAGCCACACATCCGAAACCGCAACTCTCTCCGATAAATAGTCGCGGAGTTACAGTCACTTAAAGTTGACATCTGACAGTTGGGCAGCCATTTTGTAAAACTTTGACCCTACGTAGCTCCGGACTCAAGGGTCGTAGAGGGTTGCCGTTTCGATATTATTGTTTGAGGGGATAAATCCTATCGTGTGCAACAGGTTTCAGCTGCTTTGGAGCTGAAAATTTTCAGGATCCTGAAAACTGCTTTGGACGAAAGAACGTATTGCGCCAAGCCAGAAAAGTCCAAACTCGGGTGTTCTGCGACCACCCAAAGCGGAGATATAACCTGTCAAAGGTTGACTTTGACAGTTGTGCCGCCATTTTGTGCAATTTTAAAATACCAATATCTTCGCAACGGAGGGTCGTAGAGCGACGGGATTTGGTCTGTGGGGTTTGGCCGGCACTTACCTTGCGAGTGGAGTGGCTTTCAGGCATTTTCAGCTGAAAAAATTTTTTCAGCCTGAAGGGTCTGCCATCGTGTGGGTCTCGTCGAGCTCGACAAGATAAGCCCAAGCACGGGGAAATTCGGTCGAGGGGTTGCTGAGCTATCGTGTTTTAACCACTTTCTGGCCGCCATCTTGGACAGCAACCAGAAATTTTGAATTGCGATTGCTCCGGAACCCTTAGTGCTAGGTACCCCGTGTTTGGGTTCGTTGAGTTGGGCTTGGTGAGCTCTATCTACTGGTGGCATAAAACTGACTCTACATAGAGCCGATCTACCAAGAGGCCTAAAATTGGGGCTTTTTGACAAATTAAATTGATATAGGGGTCTGTGTGATCCGCTTGTGACTGCCCGGAGCCTTGAGACTCTAGAATAGAGTTTTGGTAGAGACATCTTAAAGCACTTTTGTGACTCTACCATAGTTTATAAGGTACTTGTGTGGTTTTATTCATAGATTTTAATTCTCATTTCTTTTACTCTACCCATTTTACTTGATCGTCCCTATTGACGATCCAATTTTTGTTGACGCATACCCTCCAACATGTTCGGTTTTAGAACGCCATTAAAGGCGACCAACGGCGAGAAATCTCCGCCGAGAACTGGTGCGGTTGACCCACCAAACGTAAGACGCAGCATAGGAGAGTGGGAAGCCACAAACACGAGCCCCACCACCTCTACAGCGGTAAATATGCCGCAGGCTGGCCCTGCGAAAACCAAGGCAAAGCCCACCTTGACACAGGAGAGCAAAGCGGCGACAGTGACCGCAGTGAGAAAGTCCACCGATATATGCTCACCACCAAAAGTCATCAAATATGCGGACCGAACTGCGGAGGCCAAAGCCTGCCTAATGAAAGCAAAGCTTCATCTTAACAGCTCAAGAAACACGAAGACAGAGATTAAAAACGGTATCACTGAAGCCACAGATCGTCTTTACCAGTTGGTAAAGGAGGCTGAAGTGGAGCTTAAAGCGGCAATACAACGGGTGACCAAAGAGGGGTCGGTGGCGTTAGACCCAAAAGGCCTCACCGCAGAATCGATTTCTCCTAAAGATACTGACACAAGTAAGATCCTACTTACGATGGAACAACATAAAGAGCTCCTTATAGAAAATAACAAGAAAATAGAGGAGCTCAAGGAGAAAATCGATCGTCAAAATGTATCTCTGGATAGGGGTACTTACGCGAATGTGGCCGCAACTCGGACCGCCAACTCACTGCCAAGGCGCAGTACGTTACACTCAGTTGTGGTCACATCCAAAAACGAGACTGAAACTGGCGATGAGGTCCTCACTAGAATTAGGGAAGCAGTAAATGCAAAAGATGGATGGATAAAAGTGGAAAAAGTGAGGAAAGCCAAGGACAGGAAAATAATAATAGGCCTGGAAACCGAAGAGGAAAGGAGCAAAATAAAGAACCGGCTTCAAAGAGAAGGAGTTGACCTTACTGTCGAGGAAGTCAAGAACAAAGACCCGCTTCTGATTTTGAAGAATGTTCTAGTGGTTAATACCGATGAAGACGTGATAAAAGCACTGAGAAATCAGAACAAGGGTGTTTTTGACGGCCTCGACAGTGGGGAAAACAGGGTAGAAATAAGGTTCAGGAAAAGGACACGCAACCCCCATATCGGCCACGTCATTATAAGCGTCTCGCCCACCATCTGGCGACGGGCTATAGAAATCGGGACCGTACATATCGACCTCCAGCGTATTAGGGTCGAGGATCAAACGCCATTAGTCCAATGCACTCGCTGCCTGGGCTTCGGGCATGGTAAGCGACTATGCAAAGAGCCTGCGGACTTATGCAGTCACTGCGGAGGTCCTCATATGAGACCAGAGTGCCCGGACTGGCTCTCAGGCTCACCACCCGCTTGCCGGAATTGCACGAAGTCGAAGGTAGAGTACGACGTGCAACACAATGCGTTCAGTCACGATTGCCCTGTACGGAAGAAATGGGATGACGTGGCCAGATCGACTGTAGCGTATTGCTAAAGGCACCCCAGTACAAATCACCCCCTATGGAGTACTACAGGCTAACCTCCAACGCAAGAAGCTAGCCACCAATGAGCTTTTGATAGAGGCTACGAAGCGCGGAATAGCGGTGGCGCTTCTTCAGGAACCGTACGTGGCTGGAGCGAAGGTAATGAGGAGTCACAGGGGCGTTCGAGTATTCCAGAACACAGGTACAGGAGATGGGACTGTCAAAGCGGCAATAGCCGTGTTTAACAGCGACTTAATAGTCAAACAGTACCCAAAACTCACCACAAACAACATCTCTGTGGTGGGGATCCAGACCAGTGCCTGGGAGATCACGCTTGTCTCCTTTTACTTTGAGCCAGACCAGCCTATCGAGCCCTATTTAGAACATCTCAAAGAAATAGGGCTCGTCGTCGGTTCCAAAAGACTAATCATTGGAGGGGACGCCAATGCAAAGAGCATATGGTGGGGTAGCCCGAAAGTCGACCCCAGGGGGGAAGAGATGGCAGGAACTCTTGGAGAGCTAAATCTAAACATACTAAATCGAGGGGAAATTCCGACCTTCGACACTATCCGAGGCGGGAAACGATACAGCAGTCACGTTGACATTACCGCTTGCTCGAATGACGTGCTGGACTTGGTAGACGACTGGAGGGTAGACGAAGGTCTCACGAGCTCGGACCACAACGGCATTATGTTTAAGATCCTCTTGCAGAAATCTAAAGGTATCAAAGTTGAAAGAACTACTCGGCAATTTAATACCAAAAAAGCAAATTGGGCCAAATTTCATGAGAAGTTTGGCCAATTGAAAATAGACCACAAATTCACTGCAGCCACAATAGATGAAATTGAAAACATTAATCAAATTGACACAGTAACTGACAATCTCACAAAGGCAATAGGGGAAGCATGCAAACAAACAATACCAACCAAAAAAGTCCAAGAGGAACTTACCTTGCCGTGGTGGTCCGAGAGACTCGCCGAGATGAAGAGGACCGTCGCTACCAAGAAGCGCAGGATCCGCTGTGCCGCCCAAATCCGGAAGTCGAAGGTCGTAGAAGAGTACCTGAAACAGAAAGAAGAGTATGAGTTGGAAGCGGCCAAAGCTCAGACCGAGAGTTGGAAGGAATTCTGTGGGAAACAGGATAGGGAAGGGGTATGGGAGGGAATATATAGGGTGATAGGTAGGACGCAGCGCAGAGAGGAGGATCTGCCATTGGAACAGAATGGCGATGTGCTGGACGCTAGGGGCTCCGTTAAATTGCTAGCGGAAACATTCTACCCAGAGGACCTCCCAGAATGTGACAATGCACATCACCGTTCCATACGAACAGTGGCTGAAAGCGTGAACTCTGGTGAACAAGATGGTCCTTGCGACCCACCGTTTACGATGGCCGAATTAAAAAGTTCAATGGAGTCCTTTAATCCGAAGAAGGCGCCGGGTTCCGATGGATTTACGGCCGATATCTGTTGCCATGCAGTGGGTAATGACCCCGAATTATTTTTAAAATTCTTAAACAAGTGCCTTGAACACCACCATTTCCCCACGTCCTGGAAACAAGCGACGGTCGTGATACTGAGGAAGCCTGGAAAAGAAAAATACTCAACTCCCAAATCATATAGGCCGATTGGACTGCTGCCTATACTGGGGAAAATTTATGAGAAAATGTTGGTGGCCCGCCTAAGGTTCCACCTTTTACCAAGGATGAGCACCCGTCAGTACGGTTTCATGCCACAAAGGAGTACCGAAGACTCCCTCTATGCCCTCATGCAGCACGTTTACAGGAAACTGGAACAAAAAAGAATAGTTGCGCTTGTATCGTTGGACATAGAGGGAGCATTCGACAGTGCCTGGTGGCCGGCAATAAGAGTCCGTCTAGCAGAGGAGAAATGCCCCATAAACCTTGGGCGGGTCATAGACAGCTACCTCAGGGACCGAAGAGTCGCTATAAGGTACTGTGGGGAGGTATACAGCAAGGCGACAAACATGGGCTGTGTCCAAGGCTCAATCGGGGGCCCCATCTTGTGGAACCTAGTCCTAGACCCTCTCCTGAAAGCTGCAGAAGACAGAGGGGTTTATATGCAGGCGTTTGCGGACGATGTCCTCTTAGTGTTCGATGGGGAGACCGCATTAGAGGTGGAGCAGTGTGCCAATGCCGCTCTCAACCATGTTCTGGCGTGGGGTGTCGAAAATAAGTTAAAATTCGCACCACATAAAACCACTGCTATGGTGATAACCAAGAAGCTGAAATACGACACACCACGCCTGAGGATGGGGGGGATCGACATTGGCATATCAAAAGAAATCAAGCTTCTGGGTATAACCATCGACCAGAAATTGACATTCAATAGCCACGTCACACAAGTCTGCAGGAAGGCCATATCGGTCTATAAGCAGCTATGTAGAGCCGCTAAGGTCGGATGGGGGCTTCACCCAGAGGTCATCCGGATGATATATGTGGCGACCATAGAGCCCGTAATTCTCTACGGAGCTAGCGTCTGGGCACCGGCTGCAAAAAAGTTGGGCGTTATAAAGCAGCTAGGGACCGTCCAGCGTGGGATCGCCCAGAAGATGTGCCGAGCATACCGCACGGTCTCCCTGAACTCTGCATTGGTGCTGTCTGGGTTGCTCCCTCTCGACCTCCGAGTTCGTGAGGCGGCATCGTTGTACGAAGCCAGAAGAAGGGTGCCCCAGGTGGCACTGGGGGACAGGGAGGTCGAGCGAATGACCGCGGCGACAGAGGATCCCCATCCTGCAGCCCGTGAAATTCTGAAATTCAATAGCCTGGTAAACCAAGAGCAATTGGACAACCTCCGAAACTTGGACGTCCGTATTTTCACGGACGGGAGCAAGATTCGAGGAGGGGTCGGGGCCTCACTGTCCATATGGAACAGTGAGGCTGAGACCAGAGCCCTCAAACTTGCTCTACCAGGTTACTGCACCGTTTACCAGGCTGAACTTCTCGCATTAACTAGGGCAACCCGGGAGATAACAAGGCTCAAGGCATCTTCTTTTGGAGTTTTCAGCGACTCAATGGCAGCTCTCCAATCAGTAACAAATCCCAGTTCGCGTCACCCTCTCGCTGTGGAATCCAGGGATAACATTAGAACTGCATCCCTCCAGAACAAATTAGTAAATTTGTTCTGGATTAAGGCACACGCGGGACTATCGGGGAATGAGAGAGCTGACCAGCTAGCAAAAGAGGCCGCTGAGAACTCCAAAAGAAAGCCTGACTACGATCGGTGTCCGGTCTCATACATCAAGCGTAGCATACGTATGGCGACGCTTGATGAATGGAGCCACAGGTATGAAACCAGTGACACCGCATCGGTCACCAAGTTATTCTTCCCGGATGTACGAGCAGCTTATCCTACGATTCGCAGGATGGAAACAAGTGGTCTCATCACGCAGATAATGACGGGGCACGGTGGATTCTCTGAGTACTTGAACCGCTTCAAGCGCAAAGAGAGTCCATCGTGTATTTGCGATCCGGACGCAGGCGAATCGGTCCTGCATATATTATTCGATTGTCCGCAATTTGCAAAACAGCGCTTTAACGTTGAGGGCAAATTAGGTATGGCAATAACTCCGGAAAACGCGAAAAATATAATAAAAAGTAAAAAGGCAAACATATTCTTAGAGTACTGCAAACATATTGTAAAAAAGGTAATAGATCGAAATAAAACCGCATAAGTAAATATGCTATCATAATATAGTAAATTATATTAGAGGCTAGCATAGTTAAAATAGGTATAAAATGTTTTTGTATAAATAGGAAATAAGAATAATATGTAAGAATAGAAATATAAGCTTAAAATAAGTATAAATATGTAAGTAATAAGAGAGATAATAACTGCTCCTCTGTATCTTTGTTTTACTGTTCCTCTGTATCTTTATTATTATTGAAAATAAAAATGTAATAGTATAAGAGTATATAAGATCAAATATAAGATTGTAACATTAAGGTTAGATTAAGAGTAAGGTAAATGTATAAGGAATGTGATCTATTAAAAACTTGTGTCCCTGTTTATTGTGTACACCCTAACTGAGAGAATAAATAAAATTGATACCAAGATAGTTAGTCGAAAGATGATAGATGGGAATCCCACCCATAAAGACAAGAATGAGGATGAATGTAAGAAAGATCAAGTATGAGGAATGAAAGTACGAGAGGCATAAACGCGAGAACTGGTATGAAATATGAAGCGGACAGGCATAGGCTCCGATTATGTTGGAGGTAGACGCATTATAAAAAAAAAAAAAAAAAAAAAAAAAAAAAAAAAAAAAACCTAACCTAACCTAACCTAACCTAACCTAACCTAACCTAACCTAACCTAACCTAACCTAACCTAACCTAAACTAACCTAACCTAACCTAACCTAACCTAACCTAACCTAACCTAACCTAACCTAACCTAACCGAGTTCCCCCCCAGCCCTCATGGTGGTCGGATCGTTTTCTGAGTCGCTCCGTACATAAAAAATCAAAAAAGTGGTTAAAAGTGCACCGATTTTGACAAAATAAGTGTTGTTGTGTAGAGGAAAATTGCCCTCACACCCCTGTGTTAAAACGCAAACTGGATTGCAGTGCTGTGCAGTGTTATAACTGAAAAACCCTCTTTTTAGAGGTTAAGTTTTTAAAAACCAGACTATTTTACACATTTGCGGCGGAACAAGATCGTTGACCCTATGTTTTTCTGTTGAAAAACATAGCGGGGCACCCCCACCTTTCTTCCGGACCACTCTGACGAATTAATTGTACAGGACTTCTGGAGATATTCAGGAAAAACGAAAAAGCACGTGGCCTGAAAATCCTGAACCAGACCAGCCAGCTGCTTGAAACTTTGCAGTCTGCAAGAAGTCCCTGGGAGCGGAGAATATCTGCAAAAAGAAAAATTTTAAGTGACGTATTTTTTAAATTATTATTATTTGAAAAGTAAAACTTTGGATACCTATAACTCCTGAAGCAACAGCAAATTCAACAGTCTTCAACTGCTATCTGTTGCGCGCTCATCAGAAGAAGAGCTCCTGAAAAAACCGGATTTTTATCTCTTTTAGATTTAACACATTAATTAAAAAACCATTAAAATTGTATAAATAAAAATTTCAGTAGCAAAAAATTTAGAATTTCAAAATTTTTTATTAGAATCGTGTAGCCCTTTATTTTTATAATATTTTGATATTTTTGTTAAAATTTTTCGATAAGCGGTTCCAAAGTTATTAAATTTTTAACTGTTTCTCGTTATTAAATAGAATTAAATAGAAATAATTAAATTTTAACTATAGAATTGACTTCTCTACGTGTATTGCGAATAGTTTAAGCCCAAAGTTGCGCTCAATAACTTTAAAACTCACGGAGATAGCTTTTTTCAGCCATCTTGGTTGTACTGGTTACAACATAAAACTGTAAATATCTCCGAAGTTATTGGGCGTAGAAAACTCGGATTTTCGCATTTTCGAGCGGGACAGTCGTGGAAAAATTATTAAATTACTTTCAGGCGTTTTTCAGGACTGAAAATTTTCAGCGCTGAAAGCATTCTTATTGTATGCACAAGGTCGGGAGAAGCCTCACATTCGAAACCGCAACTCTCTCCGACAAATTATCGCGGAGTTACAGTCACTTAAAGTTGCCATCTGACAGTTGGGCGGCCATCTTGTAAAACTTTGACCCTACGTAGCTCCGGACTCAAGGGTCGTAGAGAGTTGCCGTTTCAACATTATTTTTTAAGGGAATAAATCCTATCGTGTGCAATAGGTTTCAGGCGTCTTGGGGCTGAAAATTTTCAGGATCCTGAAAACCGCCTTGCATGAAAGAGGGTATCGCGCCGAGTCAGAAGAGTCCAAACCCGAGTGTTCTGCGACCACCCAAAGCGGAGATACAACCTGTCAAAGGTCGACTTTGACAGTTGTGTCGCCATTTTGTGAAATTTTAAAATACCTATATCTTCGTAACGGAGGGTCGTAGAGCGACGGGATTTGATTTGTAGGGTCTGGCAGGCGCTTACCTTGCGAGTCGAGTGGCTTTCAGGCGTTTTCAGCTGAAAAAATTTTTTCAGCCTGAGGGGTCTGCCATCGTGTGGATCTCGTCGAGCTCGATAAGATAAGCCCAAGCACGGGGGAATTCGGTCGAGAGGTATCTGAGCTATCGTGTTGTAACCACTTTCTGGCCGCCATCTTGGACGGTAACCAGAATTTTTGGACTGCGATTGCTCCGGAACCCTTGGTGCTAGGCACCCCGTGTTTGGGGTCGTTGAGTTTGGCTCGGCGAGCTCTATCCACCGGTGGTATCAAACTGACTCTACATAGAGCCACTCTACCAAAAAGCCTAAAATTAGTGTGTTTTGACAATAAAAATTGACATTGGGGTCCGTGGGACCCCTTTTATGACTGCCCGAAACCTTGCGACTCTAGGTAGAGTTCTGGTAGAGACATACCTAAAACACTTTTGTGACTCTACCATAGTTTATAAGGCACTTGTGTGGTTTTGTTCGTTGATTTTTGTTTTCTTCCTCTTCTTTCTCTTTATTTTACTGGATCGTCCCTATTGACGCTCTAAACCTCATTGACGCATACTCTCCAACATGTTCGGTTTTAGAACGCCATTAAAGGCGACCAACAATGAAAAATCTCCGCCGAGACCTGGTGCGGTTGACCCACCAAACGTAAGACGCAGCATAGGGGAGTGGGAAGCCACAAACACCAGCCCCACCACCTCTACAGCGGTAAACATGCCGCAGGCTGGCCCTGCGAAAACCAAGGCAAAGCCCACTTTGACACAGGAGAGCAAAGCGGCGACAGTGACCGCAGTGAGAAAGTCCATCGACACATGCTCACCACCAAAAGTCGTCAAATATGCGGACCGAACTGCGGAGGCCAAAGCCTGCCTAATGAAAGCAAAGCTCCATCTTAACAGCTCAAGAAACACGAAGACAGAGATTAAAAACGGTATCACTGAAGCCACAGATCGTCTCTACCAGTTGGTAAAGGAAGCTGAAGTGGAGCTTAAAGCGGCAACACAACGGGTTACCAAAGAGGGGTCGGTGGCGTTAGATCCAAAAGGCCTCACCGCGGAATCGATTTCTCCTAAAGATGACACAAGTAAGATCCTACTTACGATGGAACAACATAAAGAGCTCCTTATAGAAAATAACAAGAAAATAGAGGAGCTCAAGGAGAAAATCGATCGTCAAAGTGTATCTCTGGATAGGGGTACTTACGCGAACGTGGCCGCAACTCGGACCGCCAACTCACTGCCAAGGCGCAGTACATTACACTCAGTTGTGGTCACGTCCAAGAACGAGACTGAAACTGGCGATGAGGTCCTCAATAGAATTAGGGAAGCGGTGAATGCCAAGGATGGATGGATAAAGGTGGAAAAGGTGAGGAAAGCCAAGGACAGGAAAATAATAATAGGCCTGGAAACCGAGGAGGAAAGGAGCAAAATAAAGAACCGGCTTCAAAGAGAAGGAGTTGACCTCACTGTCGAGGAAGTCAAGAACAAAGACCCGCTTCTGATTTTGAAGAATGTCCTAGTGGTTAACACCGACGAAGACGTGATAAAAGCACTGAGAAATCAGAACAAGGGTGTTTTTGACGGCCTCGACAGCGGGGAAAACAGAGTGGAAATAAGGTACAGGAAAAGGACACGAAACCCTCATATTGGCCACGTCATCATCAGCGTTTCGCCCACCATCTGGCGACGGGCCATAGAAATCGGAACCGTGCACATCGACCTACAGCGCATTAGGGTCGAGGATCAAACCCCGTTAGTCCAATGCACTCGCTGCCTAGGCTTCGGACACGGCAAGCGACTGTGTAAAGAGCCAGCGGACTTATGCAGCCACTGTGGAGGTCCTCATATGAGATCAGAGTGCTCGGACTGGCTCTCAGGCTCACCACCCGCCTGCAGAAACTGCTCAAGGTCAAATATAGAGTACGGTACGCAACACAATGCGTTCAGCCACGATTGCCCCGTGCGGAAAAAATGGGATGACGTAGCCAGATCGACTGTAGCGTATTGCTAAGGGCACCCCAACACAAATTATCCCCTATGGGGTATTACAGGCAAACCTCCAACGCAAGAAGCTAGCCACCAATGAGCTTTTGATAGAGGCTACGAAGCGCGGAATAGCGGTGGCGCTTCTTCAGGAACCGTATGTGGCAGGAGCGAAGGTGATGAGGAGTCACAAGGGCGTTAGAATCTTCCAGAGCACAGGCACAGGGGATGGGACTGTCAAAGCGGCAATAGCTGTTTTTAACAGCGACCTTACAGTCAGACAGTACCCAAAACTCACCACAAATAACATCTCTGTGGTGGGAATCCAGACCAGTGCCTGGGAGATCACGCTTGTCTCCTTTTACTTTGAGCCAGACCAGCCTATCGAGCCTTATTTAGAACACCTCAAACAAATAGGGCTCGTAGTCGGTTCCAAAAGACTGATCATTGGAGGGGACGCCAATGCTAAGAGTTTGTGGTGGGGCAGCCCGATAGTCGACCTCAGGGGGGAAGAGATGGTAGGAACTCTCGGAGAGCTGAATCTGAACATACTGAACCGGGGGGAAATTCCGACCTTCGACACTATCCGCGGAGGGAAGCGTTACAGCAGTCACGTGGACATCACCGCTTGTACAAACGACATGCTGGACTTGGTAGACGACTGGAGGGTTGACGAAGGTCTCACTAGCTCGGATCACAACGGCATTAAGTTTAAGATCCTCTTGCAGAAATCCAAAGGCATAAAAATTCAGAGAACGACTAGGCAATATAATACCAGGAAAGCCAATTGGGCCAAATTTCATGAGAAGTTTGGCCAATTGAAAATAGAATACAAATTCACTGCAGCTACAATACAAACAATTAAAAACACTGAGCAAATCGATATTGCAACAGACAACCTCACAAAAACAATCGAAGAAACATGCAAGGAAACAATTCCAGTCAAAAAATCCCAAGAGGAACTTACCTTGCCGTGGTGGTCCGAAAGACTCGTCGAGATGAAGAAAGCCGTTGCTACCAAGAAGCGCAGGATCCGCTGTGCCGCCGAAATCCGGAAGTCGAAGGTCATAGAAGAGTACCTAAAACAGAAAGAAGAGTATGAGTTAGAAGCGGCCAAAGCTCAGACCGAGAGTTGGAAGGAATTCTGTGGAAAACAGGACAGGGAGGGGGTATGGGAGGGAATATACAGGGTGATAGGTAGGACGCAGCGTAGAGAGGAGGATCTGCCATTGGAGGAGAACGGTGACGTGCTGGACGCGAGGGGTTCCGTTAAATTGTTAGCGGAAACGTTCTATCCAGAAGACCCCCTAGAATGTGACAATGCTCATCACCGTTCCATTCGAATAAAGGCCGAGAGCGTTAACTGTGGCGAACAAGATGATCCCTGTGACCCACCGTTTACGATGGCAGAACTAAAAAACTCAATGGAATCCTTCAACCCGAAGAAAGCACCGGGTTACGATGGCTTTACCGCCGATATTTGTTGTCATGCTGTGGGTAATGACCCTGAACTATTTCTAAAATTCCTAAATAAATGCCTAGAACACAACTATTTCCCCACGTCCTGGAAAATAGCGACAGTCGTGATACTGAGGAAGCCTGGGAAGGAAAAGTATTCTACCCCCAAATCTTATAGGCCGATTGGACTGTTGCCTATATTGGGGAAAATATACGAGAAAATGTTGGTGGCCCGCCTAAGGTTCCACCTTTTACCAAGGATGAGCACCCGCCAGTACGGTTTCATGCCACAAAGGAGTACCGAAGACTCCCTCTATGCCCTCATACAGCATCTCTACAAAAAACTAGAACAAAAAAGGATAGTTGCGCTCGTATCGCTAGACATAGAGGGAGCATTTGATAGTGCCTGGTGGCCAGCAATACGAGTCCGTCTGGCAGAGGAAAAATGCCCTATAAACCTTAGGCGGGTCATAGACAGCTACCTCAGGGACCGAAGAGTCGCTGTAAGGTACTGTGGGGAGGTATTCAGCAAGGAGACCAACTTGGGCTGTGTTCAGGGCTCAATTGGTGGCCCCATCCTGTGGAATCTACTTCTAGACCCCCTCCTTAAAGCAGCAGAGAATAGAGGGAATTATATTCAGGCGTTTGCGGACGATGTCCTCCTCGTGTTTGATGGGGAGACCGCACTGGAGGTGGAGCAGTGTGCCAATGCCGCTCTAGACCATGTTCTGGCGTGGGGTGTCGAAAATAAGTTGAAATTTGCACCACATAAAACCACTGCTATGGTTGTAACCAGGAAACTGAAATACGACACACCACGCCTGAGGATGGGGGGGATCGACATTGGCATATCAAAAGAAATTAAGCTTCTGGGCATAACCATCGACCATAAATTAACTTTTAACACCCATGTATCACAAATCTGCAGGAAGGCAATAATGATCTACAAACAACTATGTAGAGCAGCCAAGGTCGGTTGGGGGCTCCACCCGGAGGTCATCCGTGTGATTTATGTGGCGACTGTAGAGCCCGTAATACTTTACGGTGCTAGCGTCTGGGCACCGGCCGCTAACAAGCTGGGCGTTATAAAGCAGCTAGGGACCGTTCAGCGTGGGATCGCCCAGAAAATGTGCAGGGCATATCGCACGGTCTCCCTGAACTCTGCATTGGTGCTGTCTGGGATGCTCCCTCTCGACCTCCGAGTCCGTGAGGCGGCATCACTGTACGAAGCCAGAAGAGGGGTGCCCCAGGCGTCACTGCGGGGCGGGGAGATCGAGCGAATGACTGCTGCGACCGAGGATCCCCATCCTGCAGCCCGCGAAATCCTGCAGTTCAACAGCCTGGTAGACCAGCAGCAACTGGACAACTACCGAGATCTTGACGTCCGTATTTTCACGGACGGGAGCAAGATCGGAGGAGGGGTTGGTGCCTCACTGTCCATTTGGAACGGTGAGGCTGAGACCAGAGCCCGAAAACTTGCCCTATCAAGTTACTGCACGGTTTACCAGGCTGAACTCCTAGCTCTAACTAGAGCAACCGGGGAAATAACCAGGCTCAAGGCATCTTCTTTCGGAGTTTTCAGCGACTCAATGGCAGCTCTCCAGACTATTACGAATCCCAGCTCACGCCACCCCTTAGCGGTAGAAGCCAGGGATAACATGAAAACTGCATCCCTCCAGAACAAATTAGTAAAATTGTTCTGGATTAAGGCACATGTGGGACTATCTGGGAACGAGAGAGCTGACCAATTAGCAAAAGAGGCCGCTGGGAACTCCAAGAGAAAGCCTGACTACGACCTGTGCCCGATTTCATTCATCAAGCGTAGCATACGCACTGCGACGCTTGATGAGTGGAACCGCAGGTACGAAACCAGCGACACCGCATCCGTCACCAAATTATTTTTCCCGGATGTACGAGTAGCTTATGCTACAATCCGCAGGATAGAAAGTAGCGGTCTAATTACGCAAATAATGACGGGGCACGGTGGATTCTCTGAGTACTTGAACCGCTTCAAGCGCAAGGAGAGTCCATCGTGCATTTGCTACCCGGACGCTGGCGAATCGGTCCAGCATGTACTATTTGATTGTCCGCAATTCGCAAAACACCGCTACAACGTCGAGAGCACAATAGGCGCGAAAATAACCCCGGAAAACGTCAAAGATATCATAAGGAGTAAAAATGCAGAAATATTTTTAGGTTATTGTAAAAATATAGTAAAACAAGTAATCGATAGAAACAAAACCGCATAAGTAAATATGCTGTCATAATATAGTGTATTATATTAAAGACTAGCATAGCTTAAAATAAGTATAATATTTTTGTATAAATTAGCAAATAAGTATTATATGTAAATAGAATATAAGACCAAAGCATAAATAAATAGTAACAACAACGATAAGATCTGCTCTCTGTCTCTGCAAGCCAAGACAAGAAATTGAAAACTGTAAAATAGCATAAGAATATGTAAGAACTGATACAAAATTGTTATATATAAGGTTAGACTAAGACTAGATTAAAGATTATATTCAGACTAAGACTAGATGTAAAGAAAAGTGCTCTATTAAAAACTGTGTCCTGTTTATTTTTGTACACCCTAAAAAGAAGCAATAAATAAAAAGATATAAAGATAGTTAGTCACACGATGATAGTTGGGAATCCTTCCCATACAGACAAGAATGAGGATGAATGAAAGAAAGATAAAGTATGAGGAATGAAAGTACGAGAGGCATAAATGCGAGAACTGGAATGAATGGCAAGCGGACAGGCATAGGCTCCGATTATGTTGGAGATAGGAGTATAAAAAAAAAAAAAAAAAAAAAAAAAAAAAAAAAAAAAAAAAAAACTTAACCTAACCTTTTTTTTTTTTTTTTTTTTTGTTTCGGGGTGGAAAATCCTCATGGATGTCCGCCGCCCTGGGGCGGGCGGCGGGGTCTGTCAGACTCTTACTGACTAAAAACCACCCCGGTGTTCCCTCTCTCACCTACGCCGGGGGTCGCGGGAACGAACGATACTTCCGCAACCCCCGGCTGGTGCTGGCCCGCTCCTGCGGGCCTCTCCTCGTGTCAGGGGGGGGAGTGAGGTGTTAGACTCCCCCCGCGACGTCTAAGAGGGGCGCGCGTGGAACACTACGCGCCGCCGCCTCGGGTCCAGATGTGTGGGGGGCGACGGACGTCCCCAAGTCCGTCGCCCCTGGACCCATTTAGGGGGGCTGGAAGAGGGCGTTATCCGCCCTCCGCCGACGCCCGGTGCGCCTGCTGCGGGCGGGGTGAGGGGACGAGATCTCCCTCTCCCTTTCCGCAGCCTCCTTCTGCGAGACGACTGTTTCGCAGAAGGAAACCACCGCGTCCCAGGACTCCTCGCTACCGACCATAGACTCGACCACGGCCGGCAGCGATAGGTCACTGCCTACTCCTGAGATGAGGGCACGGCGTGGCTCCTCCCAAGCGGCACACTCTGCCAGCGTGTGCCGCGCCGTGTCCTCCCGGCAGTCGACGCAGTGGTGACACCGGGCGTCCGGCTCCCTGTTTATGCGACACAGGTACTTCCCGAAGCAACCATGCCCCGAGAGCACCTGCGTCGCACGAAATGACAGGGAGCCGTGCCTCCTCCCGAGCCAGCGCTCGAGCACCGGCCGGACCGCCTCGATGGTGACGAGGCCGGCGGTAGGGCGCAAAAGCCTGTCCCGCCATTCCGCCACCAGGACCTCGCGGAGCTGAGACCGACGCAGCTCCCAGTGTCGCTGCATCGGTCGCTCGCCCCGCGCCCTCATTTCCTCGCGCCACCGATACAGTGACGCGAGTACTTTCGCCTCGAGGTCCCAGGGCGGGGATCCGGCCAGTACGCAAGCCGCCTCGTAGGAGATCGTGCGATACCCCCTGATGACTCTGACGGCCATCGCTCTTTGCGGTTTTCGTAAAACCGCAATGCTGCCGGCCGTCAGGTCAGAGGCCCACACCGGGGCCCCGTACAGGGCCATGGATCGCACGATCCCCACGTAGAGCCGCCTAACCTAACCTTTTTTTTTTTTTTTTGTTTCGGGGTGGAAAATCCTCATGGATGTCCGCCGCCCTGGGGCGGGCGGCGGGGTCTGTCAGACTCTTACTGACTAAAAACCACCCCGGTGTTCCCTCTCTCACCTACGCCGGGGGTCGCGGGAACGAACGATACTTCCGCAACCCCCGGCTGGTGCTGGCCCGCTCCTGCGGGCCTCTCCTCGTGTCAGGGGGGGGAGTGAGGTGTTAAACTCCCCCCGCGACGTCTAAGAGGGGCGCGCGTGGAACACTACGCGCCGCCGCCTCGGGTCCTGATGTGTGGGGGGCGACGGACGTCCCCAAGTCCGTCGCCCCTGGACCCATTTATGGGGGCTGGAAGAGGGCGTTGTCCGCCCTCCGCCTACGCCCGGTGCGCCTGCTGCGGGCGGGGTGAGGGGATGAGATCTCCCTCTCCCTTTCCGCAGCCTCCTTCTGCGAGACGACTGTTTCGCAGAAGGAAACCACCGCGTCCCAGGACTCCTCGCTGCCGACCATAGACTCCACCACGGCCGGCAGCGATAGGTCACTGCCTACTCCTGAGATGAGGGCACGGCGCGGCTCCTCCCAAGCGGCACACTCTGCCAGCGTGTGCCGCGCCGTGTCCTCCCGGCAGTCGACGCAGTGGTGACACCGGGCGTCCGGCTCCCTGTTTATGCGACACAGGTACTTCCCGAAGCAACCATGCCCCGAGAGCACCTGCGTCGCACGAAACGACAGGGAGCCGTGCCTCCTCCCGAGCCAGCGCTCGAGCACC
Organism: Eremobia ochroleuca; assembly: GCA_949629135.1. Classification (NCBI taxonomy): domain Eukaryota; kingdom Metazoa; phylum Arthropoda; class Insecta; order Lepidoptera; family Noctuidae; genus Eremobia; species Eremobia ochroleuca. Next base: position 14,852,124 of record OX451410.1, on the reverse strand, counting down.
GGCCGGACCGCCTCGATTGTGTCGAGGCCGGCGGTAGGGCGTGAAAGCCTGTCCCGCCATTCCGCCACCAGGACCTCGCGGAGCTGAGACCGACGCAGCTCCCAGTGTCGCTGCATCGGTCGCTCGCCCCGCGCCCTCATTTCCTCGCGCCACCGATACAGTGACGCGAGTACTTTCGCCTCGAGGTCCCAGGGCGGGGATCCGGCCAGTGCACAAGCCGCCTCGTAGGAGATCGTGCGATACCCCCTGATGACTCTGACGGCCATCGCTCTTTGCGGTTTCCGCAGAACTGCGATACTGCCGGCCGTCAGGTCAGAGGCCCACACCGGGGCCCCGTACAGGGCCATGGATCGCACGATCCCCACGTAGAGCCGCCTACAGGCGGCGCTCGGGCCCCCCAGATTGGGAAGCAGCGTTGATAGCGCCCCAGCAGCGCCCAACAACTTGGGCGCCAGCCGCCGGAAGTGGGGCTCGAAATTCCACCGGCGCCTAACCTAACCTAACCTAACCTTTTTTTTTTTTTTTTTTTTTTTTTTTTTTTTTTTTTTTTTTTTTTTTTTTTTTTTTTTTTTTTTTTTTTTTTTTTTGTTTCGGGGTGGAAAATCCTCATGGATGTCCGCCGCCCTGGGGCGGGCGGCGGGGTCTGTCAGACTCTTACTGACTAAAAACCACCCCGGTGTTCCCTCTCTCACCTACGCCGGGGGTCGCGGGAACGAACGATACTTCCGCAACCCCCGGCTGGTGCTGGCCCGCTCCTGCGGGCCTCTCCTCGTGTCAGGGGGGGGAGTGAGGTGTTAAACTCCCCCCGCGACGTCTAAGAGGGGCGCGCGTGGAACACTACGCGCCGCCGCCTCGGGTCCAGATGTGTGGGGGGCGACGGACGTCCCCAAGTCTGTCGCCCCTGGACCCATTTAGGGGGGCTGGAAGAGGGCGTTGTCCGCCCTCCGCCGACGCCCGGTGCGCCTGCTGCGGGCGGGGTGAGGGGACGAGATCTCCCTCTCCCTTTCCGCAGCCTCCTTCTGCGAGACGACTGTTTCGCAGAAGGAAACCACCGCGTCCCAGGACTCCTCGCTGCCGACCATAGACTCGACCACGGCCGGCAGCGATAGGTCACTGCCTACTCCTGAGATGAGGGCACGGCGCGGCTCCTCCCAAGCGGCACACTCTGCCAGCGTGTGCCGCGCCGTGTCCTCCCGGCAGTCGACGCAGTGGTGACACCGGGCGTCCGGCTCCCTGTTTATGCGACACAGGTACTTCCCGAAGCAACCATGCCCCGAGAGCACCTGCGTCGCACGAAACGACAGGGAGCCGTGCCTCCTCCCGAGCCAGCGCTCGAGCACCGGCCGGACCGCCTCGATGGTGACGAGGCCGGCGGTAGGGCGCAAAAGCCTGTCCCGCCATTCCGCCACCAGGACCTCGCGGAGCTGAGACCGACGCAGCTCCCAGTGTCGCTGCATCGGTCGCTCGCCCCGCGCCCTCATTTCCTCGCGCCACCGATACAGTGACGCGAGTACTTTCGCCTCGAGGTCCCAGGGCGGGGATCCGGCCAGTACGCAAGCCGCCTCGTAGGAGATCGTGCGATACCCCCTGATGACTCTGACGGCCATCGCTCTTTGCGGTTTTCGTAAAACCGCAATGCTGCCGGCCGTCAGGTCAGAAGCCCACACCGGGGCCCCGTACAGGGCCATGGATCGCACGATCCCCACGTAGAGCCGCCTACAGGCGGTGCTCGGGCCCCCCAGATTGGGAAGCAGCGTTGACAGCGCCCCAGCAGCGCCCAACAACTTGGGCGCCAGCCGCCGGAAGTGGGGCTCGAAATTCCACCGGCTGTCGAGCACCAATCCCAGGTACTTCATGGTGGACTCGACAGCAATCCGAGCCCCCCCGACCACGATGTGTGAGCCGGGCGGCGGCGCCCGCCGGGGGCCATGAAACACCATGGCCTCCGACTTGTTGAGGGCCACCTCCAGGCCTAGGCGACGTATGCGGCCCACCACCTGTGAGACCGCAGCCGTCGCCAGCAACGCTGCCTCCCTGTGCGAGCTCCCCCGGGCAGTGACCAGCGTGTCATCGGCATAACACGTCAGGTCCACGCCCGGTTGGAGCTCGCCCCTCAGCACCCAGTCGTACCCGATGTTCCACAGGAGCGGGCCCAGGACCGAGCCCTGTGGAACACCGCACGACATGCGGTGCTGGTTTCCGCCATCACGTCCCACGTAGGTGACACACCTCTCGGACAAATAAGCCCCAACTATGCGGCGGAGGTAGGGAGGCACCCGGTGATACCGCAGTGCCTCCCGAATACAACTCCACGGCAGGGTGTTGAAGGCGTTGGAAATGTCCAAGGACACCGCCAACATCACCCCACCCCGGGACACCGCTTCCTCCGCCAGGACTCTCACCCGTGACACAGCGTGTATGGTAGAGCGCCCATGCCGAAAGCCGAACTGGCTCTCGTCCAGGTCCGGCCCCTCTCTGCACAAGTGGCCGACGAGGCGGGCTGCGATAATCCGCTCAAACAGCTTACCCACCTCGTCTAGCAGCACTATGGGCCGGTACGCGGACGCCGAGTCCGCAGGGCGCCCCGCCTTCCTGAGCAGGACCAGACGACCAGATTTCCACAAAGTGGGAAACTGGCCCCGCTCCAGGCACGCTGTGTAGAGTCCTCTCAGTTGGGGCTCAAGCTCCTTCAGAGCGAGGGCCAACACGCAGCCGTGGATCCCGTCGGGCCCCGGAGCCACGTTCTTGGCCCGGAGCCGCATCACGGCTGCCCCCATCTCTGCCTGTGTCACCTCTGGGACGCTGATGGCATTCTCCTCCGTAGACTCCGTGGCTGTGGGCAAAGCCATCGGCGGCGGAGTATGCTCCGCTCTGGCCGGGAAGAGGGCTGCGACTACCTCCTCCAGCAGCTCGGGTTGGAGACTCTCCGTGAGTGGAGGCGCCGCGGCTCGAAGCTTGCCTCGAACCGTTCGATACGGGCGCCCCCACGGATCTCCGTCCAGAGTCTCCAACATCTCTTCCCTGCCTCGCGTCTTCGCCTCGCCGATGGCCAGCCACAGAGTCTCCTTCGCCGCGCGGTACACCTCATACAGCGCGGCTTCTTCGTCAGGGACCCGACGACGTCTCCTCCGGTATCGGGTGTACTGGCGCCTGACCGCCACGCACGCGACGCGCAGCTGCGCGATCTCGGCGGTCCACCAGTACACCTGGCGCCTTCCTGACTGTGTGTGGACCCGGGGCATGGACGCGTCGCTGATCTGCATCATCGCCCCGCGGAACCACAGCGCCTCCTGCTCGACGTCGACGGGTCCGTTCGTTGCCGACTCCCGAACCCAGGCCTGGACAATAGCAGCTTCCTCGAGAAGCTCCCTGTCGATGCGCTTACGCGCCCAGCGCGGACCGTCCGTTCGCGGGGCCGGTGAACCGCGGCCGCCAGTGGTCTGGGCGGAGACGTCGAAACGGATGTAACGGTGATCCGACAACGTCTCCACTTCCACGGCGACACGCCAGTCGCGGACACGGCTCGCGACAGCGGGGCTAGCGAACGAGACGTCCACTATAGACCCACCCCGCTGCCGCACGCACGTGTGCACCGAGCCCCGATTTAGGACGGTCAAGCCAGTCGCGACCGCCCATTCCTCCAGCACCTCGCCCCTAGCATCGGTCACAGGGGAACCTAACCTAACCTTTTTTTTTTTTTTTTTTTTTTTGTTTCGGGGTGGAAAATCCTCATGGATGTCCGCCGCCCTGGGGCGGGCGGCGGGGTCTGTCAGACTCTTACTGACTAAAAACCACCCCGGTGTTCCCTCTCTCACCTACGCCGGGGGTCGCGGGAACGAACGATACTTCCGCAACCCCCGGCTGGTGCTGGCCCGCTCCTGCGGGCCTCTCCTCGTGTCAGGGGGGGGAGTGAGGTGTTAAACTCCCCCCGCGACGTCTAAGAGGGGCGCGCGTGGAACACTACGCGCCGCCGCCTCGGGTCCTGATGTGTGGGGGGCGACGGACGTCCCCAAGTCCGTCGCCCCTGGACCCATTTATGGGGGCTGGAAGAGGGCGTTGTCCGCCCTCCGCCTACGCCCGGTGCGCCTGCTGCGGGCGGGGTGAGGGGATGAGATCTCCCTCTCCCTTTCCGCAGCCTCCTTCTGCGAGACGACTGTTTCGCAGAAGGAAACCACCGCGTCCCAGGACTCCTCGCTGCCGACCATAGACTCGACCACGGCCGGCAGCGATAGGTCACCGCCTACTCCTGAGATGAGGGCACGGCGCGGCTCCTCCCAAGCGGCACACTCAGCCAGCGTGTGCCGCGCCGTGTCCTCCCGGCAGTCGACGCAGTGGTGACACCGGGCGTCCGGCTCCCTGTTTATGCGACACAGGTACTTCCCGAAGCAACCATGCCCCGAGAGCACCTGCGCCGCACGAAACGACAGGGAGCCGTGCCTCCTCCCGAGCCAGCGCTCGAGCACCGGCCGGACCGCCTCGATGGTGTCGAGGCCGGCGGTAGGGCGTAAAAGCCTGTCCCGCCATTCCGCCACCAGGACCTCGCGGAGCTGAGACCGACGCAGCTCCCAGTGTCGCTGCATCGGTCGCTCGCCCCGCGCCCTCATTTCCTCGCGCCACCGATACAGCGACGCGAGTACTTTCGCCTCGAGGTCCCAGGGCGGGGATCCGGCCAGTGCACAAGCCGCCTCGTAGGAGATCGTGCGATACCCCCTGATGACTCTGACGGCCATCGCTCTTTGCGGTTTTCGTAAAACCGCAATGCTGCCGGCCGTCAGGTCAGAAGCCCACACCGGGGCCCCGTACAGGGCCATGGATCGCACGATCCCCACGTAGAGCCGCCTACAGGCGGCGCTCGGGCCCCCCAGATTGGGAAGCAGCGTTGATAGCGCCCCAGCAGCGCCCAACAACTTGGGCGCCAGCCGCCGGAAGTGGGGCTCGAAATTCCACCGGCTGTCGAGCACCAATCCTAGGTATTTCATGGTGGACTCGACAGCGATCCGAGCCCCCCCGACCACGATGTGTGAGCCGGGTGGCGGCGCCCGCCGGGGGCCATGAAACACCATGGCCTCCGACTTGTTGAGGGCCACCTCCAGGCCTAGGCGACGTATGCGGCCCACCACCTGTGAGACCGCAGCCGTCGCCAGCAACGCTGCCTCCCTGTGCGAGCTCCCCCGGGCAGTGACCAGCGTGTCATCGGCATAACACGTCAGGTCCACGCCCGGTTGGAGCTCGCCCCTCAGCACCCAGTCGTACCCGATGTTCCACAGGAGCGGGCCCAGGACCGAGCCCTGTGGAACACCGCACGACATGCGGCGCTGGTTTCCGCCATCACGTCCCACGTAGGTGACACACCTCTCGGACAGATAAGCCCCAACTATGCGGCGGAGGTAGGGGGGCACCCGGTGATACCGCAGTGCCTCCCGAATACAACTCCAGGGCAGGGTGTTGAAGGCGTTGGAAATGTCCAAGGACACCGCCAACATCACCCCACCCCGGGACACCGCTTCCTCCGCCAGGACTCTCACCCGCGACACAGCGTGTATGGTGGAGCGCCCATGCCGAAAGCCGAACTGGCTCTCGTCCAGAACCTAACCTAACCTTTTTTTTTTTTTTTTTTGTTTCGGGGTGGAAAATCCTCATGGATGTCCGCCGCCCTGGGGCGGGCGGCGGGGTCTGTCAGACTCTTACTGACTAAAAACCACCCCGGTGTTCCCTCTCTCACCTACGCCGGGGGTCGCGGGAACGAACGATACTTCCGCAACCCCCGGCTAGTGCTGGCCCGCTCCTGCGGGCCTCTCCTCGTGTCAGGGGGGGGAGTGAGGTGTTAAACTCTCCCCGCGACGTCTAAGAGGGGCGCGCGTGGAACACTACGCTCCGCCGCCTCGGGTCCAGATGTGTGGGGGGCGACGAACGTCCCCAAGTCCGTCGCCCCTGGACCCATTTAGGGGGGCTGGAAGAGGGCGTTATCCGCCCTCCGCCGACGCCCAGTGCGCCTGCTGCGGGCCGGGTGAGGGGACGAGATCTCCCTCTCCCTTTCCGCAGCCTCCTTCTGCGAGACGACTGTTTCGCAGAAGGAAACCACCGCGTCCCAGGACTCCTCGCTGCCGACCATAGACTCCACCACGGCCGGCAGCGACAGGTCACTGCCTACTCCTGAGATGAGGGCACGGCGCGGCTCCTCCCAAGCGGCACACTCTGCGAGCGTATGCCGCGCCGTGTCCTCCCGGCAGTCGACGCAGTGGTGACACCGGGCGTCCGGCTCCCTGTTTATGCGACACAGGTACTTCCCGAAGCAACCATGCCCCGAGAGCACCTGCGTCGCACGAAACGACAGGGAGCCGTGCCTCCTCCCGAGCCAGCGCTCGAGCACCGGCCGGACCGCCTCGATGGTGTCGAGGCCGGCGGTAGGGCGTAAAAGCCTGTCCCGCCATTCCGCCACCAGGACCTCGCGGAGCTGAGACCGACGCAGCTCCCAGTGTCGCTGCATCGGTCGCTCGCCCCGTGCCCTCATTTCCTCGCGCCACCGATATAGCGACGCGAGTACTTTCGCCTCGAGGTCCCAGGGCGGGGATCCGGCCAGTGCACAAGCCGCCTCGTAAGAGATCGTGCGATACCCCCTGATGACTCTGACGGCCATCGCTCTTTGCGGTTTTCGCAAAACTGCGATGCTTCCGGCCGTCAGGTCCGAAGCCCACACCGGGGCCCCGTACAGGGCCATGGATCGCACGATCCCCACGTAGAGCCGCCTGCAGGCGGCGCTCGGGCCCCCCAAATTGGGAAGCAGCGTTGATAGCGCCCCAGCAGCGCCCAACAACTTGGGCGCCAGCCGCCGGAAGTGGGGCTCGAAACTCCACCGGCTGTCGAGCACCAATCCCAGGTACTTCATGGTGGACTCGATAGCAATCCGAGCCCCCCCGACCACGATGTGTGAGCCGGGCGGCGGCGCCCGCCGGGGGCCATGAAACACCATGGCCTCCGACTTGTTGAGGGCCACCTCCAGGCCTAGGCGACGTATGCGGCCCACCACCTGTGAGACCGCAGCCGTCGCCAGCAACGCTGCCTCCCTGTGCGAGCTCCCCCGGGCGGTGACCAGCGTGTCATCGGCATAACACGTCAGGTCCACGCCCGGTTGGAGCTGGCCCCTCAGCACCCAGTCGTACCCGATGTTCCACAGGAGCGGTCCTAGGACCGAGCCCTGTGGAACACCGCACGACATGCGGCGCTGGTTTCCGCCATCACGTCCCACGTAGGTGACACACCTCTCGGACAGATAAGCCCCAACGACGCGGCGGAGGTAGGGAGGCACCCGATGATACCGCAGTGCCTCCCGAATACAACTCCAGGGCAGGGTGTTGAAGGCGTTGGAAATGTCCAAGGACACCGCCAACATCACCCCACCCCGGGACACCGCTTCCTCCGCCAGGACTCTCACCCGCGACACAGCGTGTATGGTGGAGCGCCCATGCCGAAAGCCGAACTGGCTTTCGTCCAGGTCCGGCCCCTCTCCGCACAAGTGGCCGACGAGGCGGGCTGCGATAATCCTCTCGAACAGCTTGCCCACCTCGTCTAGCAGCACTATGGGCCGGTACGCGGACGCCGAGTCCGCAGGGCGCCCCGCCTTCCTGAGCAGGACCAGACGACCAGATTTCCACAAAGTGGGAAACTGGCCCTGCTCAAGGCACGCTGTGTAGAGTCCTCTCAGTTGGGGCTCAAGCTCCTTCAGAGCGAGGGCCAACACGCAGCCGTGGATCCCGTCGGGCCCCGGAGCCACGTTCTTGGCCCGGAGCCGCATCACGGCTGCCCTCATCTCTGCCTGTGTCACCTCTGGGACGCTGATGGCATTCTCCTCCGTAGACTCTGCGGCTGTGGGCAAAGCCATCGGCGGCGGAGTGTGCTCCGCTCTAGCCGGGAAGAGGGCTGCAACTACCTCCTCCAGCAGCTCGGGTTGGAGACTCTCCGTGAGTGGAGGCGCCGCGGCTCGAAGCTTGCCTCGAACCGCTCGATACGGGCGCCCCCACGGATCTCCGTCCAGAGTCTCCAACATCTCCTCCCTGCCTCGCGTCTTCGCCTCGCCGATGGCCAGCCACAGAGTCTCCTTCGCCGCGCGGTACACCTCATACAGCGCGGCTTCTTCGTCAGGGACCCGACGACGTCTCCTCCGGTATCGGGTGTACTGGCGCCTGACCGCCACGCACGCGACGCGCAGCTGCGCGATCTCGGCGGTCCACCAGTACACCTGGCGCCTTCCTGACTGTGTGTGGACCCGGGGCATGGACGCGTCGCTAATTTGCGTCATCGCCCCGCGGAACCACAGCGCCTCCTGCTCGACGTCGACGGGTCCGTTCGTTGCCGACTCCCGAACCCAAGCCTGGACAATAGCAGCTTCCTCGAGAAGCTCCCTGTCGATGTGCTTACGCGCCCAGCGCGGACCGTCCGTTCGCGGGGCCGGTGAACCGCGGCCGCCAGTGGTCTGGGCGGAGACGTCGAAACGGATGTAACGGTGATCCGACAACGTCTCCACCTCCACGGCGACACGCCAGTCGCGGACACGGCTCGCGACAGCGGGGCTAGCGAACGAGACGTCCACTATAGACCCGCCCCGCTGCCGCACGCACGTGTGCACCGAGCCCCGATTTAGGACGGTCAAGCCAGTCGCGACCGCCCATTCCTCCAGCACCTCGCCCCTAGCATCGGTCACAGGGGATCCCCACGCCGCAGACTTGGCGTTGAGATCCCCCAGCAACAGCACAGGGCGAGGGTGGAGTCGGCCCACGACGGCACCCAACTCGACAAGGAACCTCTCGAAGTCGGCGAGACTCTTGTTGGGCGAAAAATACGCCCCAACCGTGCCAATGCCGTCCGCGAGGGCGGCTACCCAGCCGTGTCCTCGGGACGGGTTGGCAAGAGCCCCGCCAATGATGGCCACCAAACCGTCCAAGTCACCCACCCAGTTATCCCTGGGGGGGACAAAATACGGTTCGGCGACCACAGCCACGTGAATCGACCACTCTGCCATGCTCTGGAGCAAGAGATCCTGAGCTCTAGCAGAGTGGTTGATATTGCCCTGGAGGAAATGGTAGAGCGCCATTATGCGCAATCCATTCCCTCGGCAACGGTCCTGGGCCGGGAGTCGGCCGCGGAGCTACTAGCCTGCGGGGGTGGCGAGGTTTCCCCGGCAGGCTTAGAGCTCCTCTTCTTCTTTTTCTTCTTGGCCTTGCTGGCAGGCGCGCCACAGGCCCCTCCGCCCACTTTGTGCCCCGCTGGCTTCCCCGCAGCCGAGCATAAGCTGCAGTTCAGCGCCGCGGAACACTGGGCCGCCTTGTGGCCGGGCTGACCGCAGCGATAGCAAAGATCGCTACGGTCAATCTCGGCGGTGCACTTTGCCCGGACATGCCCCTTCTCCAGGCAACGGAAACACCGCAGAGCCCGGGGCTGCAGGAGTTTCACCCTCGCTGCAACCCAGCCAACCAGCAATCTGCCGCTATCGGCGATCTTCTTCGCCGACGCTACAGGGCACCGAACCCAGACTACGCCGAGTCCGGTGGCGTCGGCGCGTATATCGCCGGCCCGCACCTTGTCCGGCGGACACTCTCCGCTTCGGGCAACGGCCGCCACCACCTCCTCAGAGGTCACGGAGTCGTCCAGACCAGTAATCCGCACCTCTGCGGTTTTCACTGGCCTGGAGACCCGGACGTCCTCAGGGTTGAGGACCTCCCTCATCTTGGCGGCCAGAGCGTCCGCCTTTTCAGCACTGCCGCTCGCAGCACCAGCCACCTCGAACAGCCGCGCACCCGTGGCAGCCTGCCTGAGGGTGACGGACTGGAGGCCAAGATCAGATAATTTGATCTTGGCCTTGGCCTCGGCGATGACCGACTGGTACGTTACGCCGCGCTCCGTAGCTCTGGGCTGTAGCGTGAGCGTCACAGCCTCGGAACGCGGGGCACGTATCGTCGGTCCTTTGCGACCGCCTGTGGCAGTCCGCCGTGCAGGCTGCGCAACCGCCTTTGCGGTTCCACCGGGGGCGGATGCAGCTGCTGCGGCCTTCTTGGCGGCTTTGCGGGCCTTCTTGCGGCCCCCCGCGACTTCCGCCCAGGTGTTACCCTTAGACCCGGCGGCAGTCGTGGGCTGTGCGCTCGGGGGAGCTCCCTCCGCGGGCGTGGCCTCCACGGGCTTTCTGGACCCCTCCACAGGCTTTTTGGCCCCCTCCTTCCTCCGTCTGTCCGCAGCGAGCGGCGGGCGAAGGGTTTCGGCCGGGAGGAGCCTTGCCTCTATGGCCTCCAGCCTGGCACCCACCATATTCCCGCACTGCATCATGCAGATGCGCGCGATCCTTTCGACCTCCGCATCCGCAAGTGCAGGGGCCGAAGACGGAGCCGGGAGCGGGGCCAACGCCAGGGCCGTGACCGGAGAGGTGCCGGTGGCCGGTGGAGTTGCCTTCAGGGCGGCAAACTGCCGCTTGAGGTCCTCCAGCTCGGATCGGAGTTGGCCATTCTCCTCCCACAACTTTGCCGTCTCCTCCGAGCTCGTTCGGTTCAGGAGGACCCCAACCGCCTCCTTGATGCCGTCAGCCGCCTCCTTTAGGGCGCGCGTGAACGTGCCCTTCAGGCTGCCCGACTTGGTGGCAACCTTCAGGACGACATCCACGCCGTCCATAACTTGGCGGCTGAGCGCCACCGCCGATACGCTCCCCCCGGCAGCCATCCGAGCGGATCGCCGCTCTCGGGCCTGTCGAGCCAGCTCACAGACTTCGTCAGCAGCGACAGCCTTCCTTTGCGCCCGCCTGGCAGCATTCGCCTCCGCCTTATTGGACCCCAGTGAGGCCAGGGAGGATGCCTCGCTCAGGTCCACTATCGAGGGCCCGGGGTCACTCTCCACGCTCTCCCCCGGACCTTCTATGGGAGCTGGTGTAGCGGGTCGAGCGATCGGCACGAACCGACCCATTCGGTCACGGCTCGGCAGCCGAACGGGTGCTCCGCCCGCCATTGCGCGACCCCGCCCTCTCTGTGCCGTTGGCACCTTGGCGGCCGACAGGTTCTCCTCACTGGAGGAGAGGCCCATCGACCCCGAGTCCTCGCTTCGCGGGCGTTTCCTCCAAAATTTGGAGGGACACCCGTGCGAGTAAGGGTCCTTCTCAGGACGTGAGCCTCCTCGGCTCTTGTTGCCGTCGGCGACGACAAGCGGCTCCTCTCCTGCGCCACACAGGCGCTCCAGGCTAACCCGGAGCTCCCTTTCTTGCGACGCAAGAGGTTTACTATTTGGGTTTTGGTGGCTTTTAGATTTATTTTCCATACAGTTCCCACGAGTAGAAAGCAAATAAATGTCAACCCGGGCAGAGGCTTAAATACCCGGGCAAGCCTACATACTGCTGGGGGCGGCAGGTACCAGCAGGTGGGAGCGCTAACGACCGTACCCCCTACGGCCATTCATCCCCTCGCCGCGCTCCCGAAACTTGGGATTAGGTGGTTTTTTATCTTAGAGGTGTCCTTCCTCTGGGGCCGGGCGGTTAAGCCAAGCCCCCCGACGGCGGCATTGAGGCATGCCTCCGTCCGCTGTCCGGCCATCCCGACTCAGCGGACCCGTCGAAAGGTTTGCTCCTCAATGAATGAGGAGACAAACGTACGAACCCCGCTTAGATGCGCCTGCACCCAAGCGGGTGTGGTCGCGTCCTCGCCCGATCGACTACGTCGACGGATCAGGAGCGACCCCTCCTGCAGAAGTTAGCTCCGGACAATAATACTCCTCTACCCTACCCCCCGCGAAGAGATTATTGTCCGTGACCCAGGGTGCACCAGGCCCAGCGACTGCTCTTCCCCCCGGACGTATCCGCAGGGGACCAGCAGCCGCCGAGCGCACGTGGAGGTCTTCTGCACGCACCCCACCTAACCTAACCTAACCTAACCTAACCTAACCCAGTCCCCCCGCAGCTCTCGTGGCGTTCGGATCATTTTTAAGTCGCTCCGCGTTCAAAAATTCTAAAAAATCGGCTTTTTCGCGAAAAGTTACATGTGTGATACATCAGCGCGCTGCTGAGACGCACGCGATAGTGAAAGTTTCATTGCGATCAAGTGAAAACTGAAAAAGTTATTAGTGAAAAACCGTTTCCCAAATCGTTTCGGGCTAAACGCTGCTCGATTTTGAGTGTGACACCGAAAATCGGCGAATGCAGGCGGGTGCGTGACAAAAAGACCTATCCTGGGACACCACACTTGGATTTTTCCGAGCAGGCGTTCCGGAGAAAATTTTGAAAAACAAAAAACCACGTGCAACGTGGTCAGAGATCCCGAGGGATTTGACTGGATCAAAAAATTGATCCTGGAAGCTACACAGACGAGGAGTCAAGGAGTCAAATTATATTAAAGAAAACCTTCAGAAAACACCCGGAAAAATATTGTTGAAGTTCCAGCCAAGATTCCAGACAAGATTCCAGAGGAAGTAAAGCGGTAACCTATATTTTTTAAGGACTATAAAAATCGAGCATAAGTGTTTCTAGTTATATTCAAAATTTCAGTTAAATCGGTAAGTCAGTTTTTAAGTTATTAAAGTTTTAAAGTTTCAAAAATTCGGGGGTTGACTTTTCCAACCCCGAAAAATCGGGAAAAAATATAATTCAAATAAAGTGAAGCCTTGTTGTTATCTTTGTAAATTTTCGCTATTATATTATATTATATTATATCATTATTTAGTGTTGAAAAACAGTTTTAAGTACTAAGTCGTTATATACATCATTTTAAAAACAAAAATACACCCCCTCAGGGTGCGTCAAAAAATCTAAATTTGGTACCACTGGATAGGAAAAATTGTCCTCTATCCAGTGATATATACAAAGTCCACGCGAAATTCATTTTTCCATTTGTTAACAACGAAAAACTGTTTTAAAATACTAGATTTTCATATACGTTATTTTATAAAACAAAAATACACCCCCTCAGGGTGTGTCAAAAAATCTAAATTTAGTATCACTGGATGGGGAAAATTGTCCTCTATCCAGTGATATATACAAAGTCCACGCGAAATTCATTTTTCCATTTGTTAACAACGAAAAACTGTTTTAAAATACTAGATTTTCATATACGTTATTTTATAAAACAAAAATACACCCCCTCAGGGTGTGTCAAAAAATCTAAATTTAGTATCACTGGATGGGGAAAATTGTCCTCTATCCAGTGATATATATCAAGTCCACGCGAAATTCATTTTTATTGTAAACTCGTACGAATTCTATCTAAAGGCTGGAAGTAAACAAACATTTTTGATCAAATAAATATTTATTCCCAAATTTAACAAAAATAGTTGTAAAATTGCCATAATCTGCATTCTGGAGTGTTTTCCCGGGCCCGACTCAGGTAGATTATCAAGATTCTTTTTAAAAAACTTTTTAAAAAAATTTTAATTGTTTATTTATTTTCACCATAATAAAAATTTCAAAATTTCCAAATATCATTAAAAACCCTCTTAGTCTGCTAGCCCGCACGGAGACGAGTCATTTGACACCTCGCACGTGCGTCTAGCATAAATAGAACTCTAAAAAACCCTAAAAATTGTTTTGCACCAACCGGGAGTCGAACCCGGGACCGCGGAAATAAATAAAACGCTTATATCTCGGGAACGGAGCGAGATAGCCCATTTTTGACCAAAGCCTGCATATCTATACTACGTATAGTATATGCTGAGGTACTGCTCTAGCCATCCCCCTTCGATACCCCCCTTTTTCCTTATAATAATTATTCAATTAACCCCCCCCCTCTTCCCTCTTTCCCCTTAAACACCTTCCGCGAGCCATCATTATAGTTACACACCATACTTAGCTATATATATTTGTATCGTAAAGCCCCAAGCCACCTCCCCCTCTCCCGCCCCGCCCAGCCCCCGCCCCTCCCCTGCCCTTCAAACTAACTCTCTACTCCTCCCCTCGTCGCTCGCCCGCTACAAGCGTAAGCGGCTGCCGTCCCCAAGTCACCAAATAGTCACCCAATAGTACCCCTTCCCCCTACTCCCGAATAATTTGTAAACCCCCAAATAACTCGAAAACGGCTGGGAATATCAAAATTTTGAGCAAATTTTCCCCCCCTTTACCCCCGCCCCGCTGGTATCTACATTAAGATAGGACCCCTAGACCCCCCTTTTGACCCCCCCCCCACATTGACCCCCAAAACCAAAAACGTAGCATTATTTAATTAGATATCCCCTTTTGCCGACCCAAACTTGCACTATCCCCCTCCTCCCCTGCACCCCCCCCCCCCTCGTGACACCGGACCCCCACAACCCCGCGACCCTCGTGACAATAGTGACCCCTGGGGCTCCCAGGGCCAGTACCGAACCCAGACACCTTCTAGACCCCAAAAACCCACACCTAAGCCTTAATCCCCCCCCCCCCCCCCCCCCTCTGGGCTACCTCACCCCCCCGGGCCTAACTTTGTAACCAGAGGTCGTAGACCCACCGTGTTTGGGGTCTCCGAACTCAGCACGAAAAGACCTATCTGTTGGCTCCGAGCATTCCACAATTTAAGCACATCACCTCATTGTTATTTATTGTCATTGTTGTTTTTTTTTTGTTATATTGTTTGCACACACTTTATATACCTTAAAGTGACATATTAAAGACTTACTCCACAAGGAGTAAACCAGACCAGATCGAGACTTATAAATTTTTATTCTTGACTCAAAGTCCTAAAAGACTTTTCTATTGACGCCATTTACACGTCACATTAACCGAACTATCCTACCTTTCCACTATGTTCGGAATGAGGACCCCCACAAAAAGTAAAACAAACTCCCCCAAGAATACCGAGAAATCACCGGCAAAGGCAGGCCCCTCGTCGGAAAACCAGGACCGGACTTATGTGGTCCGACAAAGCATCGGCGAGATAGAGGCAAGAACGAAGACTGTTCCTAAAAAGACGGCGGCGCCGGTGGCGGGTCCATCCAAGACACAGACCCAAGCAACGTCCTTAAACATGGACAGCCCGCCCCCGAAACCGACGTACCCAAATAGAGTTGCCGAGGGAAGGGCATGCTTAAATAAGGCAAAGCTCCACATGGGCAACTCTAGAAACACTAAGACAGAGATAAAGGAAGGAGTTTTGGCAGCTGTTGAACGACTCTATCAGTTGTTAAAAGAGTCGGAGACGACCAGAGCTAAAGAAACTGCTCAAACTAAGGGGCGGGATGGGAAGGTAGAGGAGGAACCTTTACACCCTCCACTCCCTTCACACCCCGCCGGCAGCCAGGAGGAAAACAAGCTACTAAAAAAGATGGAGGAGCACCTCAAAGCTATTACGGAAAACACCGAGAGGATGGAGGGTCTCAAAGACGTCATACTGACCCATCGGAAAGCCTTGGAGGGGACCACCTATGCGAGCGTAGCAGCTGGCGGCACCAGGGGAAAGCTCCCCGAGCAGGCCGCCCTACACTCTGTAGTGATCACCTCCAAGGATGAAACGGAGACCGGGGATGAGGTGCTCCAAAAAATCCGGACCGCGGTAAACGCGAAGGAGGGGGGAGTGACCATCGATAAAATTAGGAAGGCCAAAGACAGAAAGGTCATAGTGGGTTGTCGAAGTGAGAAAGAGAGACAGGTTCTGAAAGAAAGAATCCAGAAAGCTGATAGCCACCTTAACGTCGACGACATAAGAAACAAGGATCCACTCTTAATACTTAAAGACGTCCTGACGTATAACAGCGACGAAGACATCCTTCTCGCTCTGAGAAATCAGAACGAGAGGATATTCAAAGACCTCGAAAGTCAGGACGATAGAGTAGAGATCCTATACAAGAAGAGAACAAGAAACGCTCTTATGAACCACGTCGTTGTTAGGGTGTCTCCTAAAATATGGAACAGGGTCATAGACGCAGAGACCGTGCTGATCGATCTGCAGCGCATTAGAGCCGCAGACCAGTCTCCCCTCGTCCAGTGCTCCCTCTGTCTGGGGTACGGCCACGGCAGGCGTTTCTGCAAAGAAACGATAGAGAAGTGCAGCCACTGCGCCGGGCCCCACAAAAAATCGGAATGTCCTTACTGGCTCGACGGTGCAGCGCCGACATGCTGCAATTGCACGCACGCCAAACTGGCAAATACTGAACATAACGCTTTCAGTCAGGACTGCCCGATAAGGAGGAAATGGGATGCGCTGGCGAGGGCCACAACAGCCTACTGCTAAGGTGGTCACGGCAAATAGAGCGCATGGGAGCGGCACCCCTACTAGTGAAATCTCGCACCTGATACTGCAGGCAAACCTGCAGAGGAAGCAGCTCGCCACCAACGAACTAATGATAGAAGCGGAACGCAGGAAAGCAGCAATTGCTCTGCTCCAGGAGCCGTACGTGGGGGGCTCAAGTAGTATGAAGAACTACAGGGGAGTGAGGATCTTCCAGAATACCAACCCAGGGGAAGGTAAAGTCAAGGCAGCCATCGCCGTGTTCAACCACGACTATGACATCATGCAGTACCCGATTCTCACCACAAACAATATCGTTGTGGTGAAAATCCGAACGTTGGCCTGGGAGATCACCGTGGTATCATACTACTTTGAGCCCGATCAACCAATCGAGCCGTACCTGGAGCATATCAGAAAAATCCGAGAAAAGCTGGGACCGCACAGGCTAATCGTTGGTGGCGACGCCAACGCGAAAAGTAGCTGGTGGGGGAGCGATACTGTAGATCCGAGGGGTGAAGTTTTTTCCGGTGCCCTGGAGGAAATGACCTTGCAGGTACTCAACAATGGGGATAAACCGACCTTTGATACGGTCAGAGGAGGGCATAGACTGACCAGTCATGTCGACGTCACGGCCTGCACTGAGGACATGCTCGCCCTGGTGGACGACTGGAGAGTAGTCGAGGACCTGACGAGTTCGGACCACAATGGTATGGTATTTAAAATAAAACTACAAAAATCAAAAGGATTCAATATAAATAGAACAACCAGGCTATATAATACAAAAAGGGCAAACTGGGACCAGTTTCATGAGAAACTGGCCCAGCTACTCAGTGATAATAACATAAACAAAACAGAAATAGATCAAATACAAACAAATAATGAAATAGACCATATAGTAGAAACATATATACAGCAGGTCATTAGAACATGTAATGAAGTACTAAGAAAAAAGAAATCAAATGAAACACTTACCATACCATGGTGGACCGAAGAGCTCGAGGAGATGAAGAGGAAAGTCGCCACCAGAAAGCGCCGGGTCCGATGTGCAGCGCCGGTTCGGAGGCCGAAGGTCGTCAGCGAGTACCTGCAACAAAAAGAAGAATATGAGTCAGCAGCTATAAGGGCACAGACAGAGAGCTGGAAGAACTTTTGCGGTAGGCAAGACAAGGAAAGCCTGTGGGATAGTATATACCGCGTCATAAAAAACACCACCAAACGCCAAGAAGACATCCCGCTGGTGAAGGATGGCCACCAATTGGACCAGAAGGGGTCAGCCAGTACCTTGGCGGAGACCTTTTTCCCGGAGGACCTTGAGGGTGAAGACAACTCAGATCACCGGCAGACCAGAATCCTTGCAGCAAACGTAAATTGCTGGAAACATGGTGAAATACATGACCCAGCATTTACGGCTGAAGAACTCCGGGCCGCAACTGAGAGCTTCAACCCAAAAAAGGCTCCGGGAATAGATGGTCTAACCGCGGACATCTGCAGCCAGGTTGTCTCCAAAAACTTGGAACTTAACCTGGCGCTCATGAACAGGTGCCTGGAACTTGGCCACTTCCCAACTTGTTGGAAAGAGGCGACGGTGGTAGTTCTGCGGAAGCCTGGCAAAGATGACTACACAAACCCGAAGTCCTACAGGCCTATCGGATTGCTACCGGTCATGGGGAAGGTTCTAGAGAAAATGGTAGTCGGGAGACTGAAGTGGCATCTGCTCCCGAGAATGAGCCACCGACAATACGGCTTCATACCTCAAAGGAGCACCGAGGACTCCCTCTATGACATGATACAATATCTGGACGGGAAACTTAAAGAGAAAAAACTAATTACCGTAATATCATTGGACATAGAGGGAGCCTTCGATAGCGCTTGGTGGCCCGCGATCAAAATGAGGCTTGCCGAAGAAGAGTGTCCGGTAAATCTCCGGCGACTCATGGACAACTACCTCCAGGACCGCAAGGTTCGCGTGAGGTACGCCGGAGAAGAATACATAAAGGACACTACAAAGGGATGCGTGCAGGGATCAATCGGCGGGCCAATTCTCTGGAACCTTCTCCTTGATCCACTTCTCAAGGGACTGGAAAGCCGGGGAGACTATTGCCAGGCTTTCGCAGATGACGTGGTGTTAATGTTTGCTGGGGAAACGGCGCTGGAGGTGGAGGAAAAGGCCAATGCCGCACTCGCGTATGTTCGGGCGTGGGGTGTCAAAAATAAACTCAAGTTCGCGCCACATAAAACGCATGCAATGGTGATTACCAAAAAGTTGAAGTTTGACACACCACGACTGAGCATGGGCGGGTTCGACATTGGTATGTCCAGCGAAATAAAGATCCTGGGGCTCACTATCGACAATAAGCTGACATTTAACAGCCATGTGTCCAACACATGTAAGAAGGCGTTAAATATTTACAAACAGCTTTCACGAGCCGCCAGGATCAGCTGGGGCCTCCACCCTGAAATTATAAGAACCATTTACATGGCTACAGTAGAACCCATTGTTACATACGCAGCAGGCGCCTGGGCTAAGGCAACAAACAAAATTGGAATTAAAAGACAGCTGAATGCAGTTCAGAGGGGTTTTGCGCAGAAACTATGCGGAGCGTACAGAACCGTTTCTTTAAACTCGGCGCTGATGCTGGCTGGGATACTGCCTCTCGATATTCGTATCCGGGAAGCAGCATATTTATATGAGGCTAAGAGAGGAGTACCCCAGCCGGGACTAGCAGATAGAGAGGTAGAGCGCAGACTGGCCTTCGCTGAAACCCAGCATCCGGCAAGACATATGCGCCTCGAGTTCTTAAGCCTGGTGAACCAGGAGGAGTTAAACTCCCATGTACACCAAGCAGTGTCAATTTACACCGATGGTAGCAAGATTGAGGGAAAGGTCGGAGCAGCATTGTCTCTTTGGAGCAATGAAGCTGAGACCAAAACCCTCAAACTCAAGCTGCCATCGTACTGCACTGTTTACCAGGCTGAACTCCTGGCCATATGTCAAGCCACAAAAATCATCCTGAAACGAGGCGAAGCCAGTTTCGCTATTCTCAGCGATTCGCGCTCTGCCTTAGAAACGGTCACTAACCCATATTCCCTCCACCCCCTGGCTGTCGAATCTAGGACACACATCGAAAACAGCAGACTCCAGAACAAGGAAATCTCCTTGTTCTGGATCAAAGCACATGCAGGGCTGGAGGGAAATGAGCGCGCGGACACACTGGCGAAGGAAGCGGCACTGCATTCCAGGAAGAAACCCGACTACGACAGCTGCCCAGTTTCATTCGTGAAGAGACACATTCGCTTGCGGTCTCTTCACGAGTGGAACCAACGCTACCAGACAGGAGAAACGGCGGCTGTCACAAAGATGTTCCTCACGGATGTAGTGGAAGGGTATAAAATAGTAAGGAAGATTAGACCGGCAGGCTTGGCGACCCAGGTAATGACGGGGCACGGTGGGTTCTCGGAATACTTGCATCGATTCAAGCGTAAAGAGAACCCATCGTGCACCTGCGAACCGGGGGTCGCGGAGTCTGTCCCGCACCTCTTGTTCAGTTGTCCAGTCTTCGCGGGACCCAGATTTGAGACTGAGCAAAGGCTCGACTGCAACATAACAATTGAAAATACGCGAACAATAATGGCAAATAATAAAATGAGGGAAATATTCATAGAATACTGTTTGCAAATAGCAAAAATAGCAATAAGTAGAAATAAGTAATAAAGTTATGTTTCATACATAGTTGTATATTATGTACTGTAAGCATAAAAAATTGATGGAAATGAAATAGGATATAGTTGCAAGCAAATTAATTTAAGGCAAATAATTGTTAAGTTAGATAGTAAAAATAAATAAATGATTAAATAAGTTATGTTAGTTACACACTGTCTAATATTAAGTTAGTATAAGTAAGTAAAATAAAACCAGTAGAATAAGTTGCTCAACCAGCAAAAGTAGTAATAAAAAAGCGAAGTTCGTATAGTGAAAATTGTTAAACCTAGGCTAAATAAGTAAATGTATTGGAAAGAAGATTTAGTATATAAGATTGATAGTGTAAGAAGTAGAAAATAATTATATAGTAAGTAAGAAATAATGTAAAGCAAAGGCTACTAAAAATAAAGAAACAAATAAATATACCCCACAGTAGACAAGGTCTCTGATCATGTCAGAGGACACATATAGGTAGGATAGCTCGCGGGCCGGGCCTTGCGTCCGGACAGGATAAAAAAAAAAAAAAAAAAAAAAAAAAAAAAAAAAAAAAAAAAAAAAAAAAAAAAAAACCTAACCTTTTTTTTTTTTTTTTTTGTTTCGGGGTGGAAAATCCTCATGGATGTCCGCCGCCCTGGGGCGGGCGGCGGGGTCTGTCAGACTCTTACTGACTAAAAACCACCCCGGTGTTCCCTCTCTCACCTACGCCGGGGGTCGCGGGAACGAACGATACTTCCGCAACCCCCGGCTGGTGCTGGCCCGCTCCTGCGGGCCTCTCCTCGTGTCAGGGGGGGGAGTGAGGTGTTAAACTCCCCCCGCGACGTCTAAGAGGGGCGCGCGTGGAACACTACGCGCCGCCGCCTCGGGTCCTGATGTGTGGGGGGCGACGGACGTCCCCAAGTCCGTCGCCCCTGGACCCATTTATGGGGGCTGGAAGAGGGCGTTGTCCGCCCTCCGCCTACGCCCGGTGCGCCTGCTGCGGGCGGGGTGAGGGGATGAGATCTCCCTCTCCCTTTCCGCAGCCTCCTTCTGCGAGACGACTGTTTCGCAGAAGGAAACCACCGCGTCCCAGGACTCCTCGCTGCCGACCATAGACTCCACCACGGCCGGCAGCGATAGGTCACTGCCTACTCCTGAGATGAGGGCACGGCGCGGCTCCTCCCAAGCGGCACACTCTGCCAGCGTGTGCCGCGCCGTGTCCTCCCGGCAGTCGACGCAGTGGTGACACCGGGCGTCCGGCTCCCTGTTTATGCGACACAGGTACTTCCCGAAGCAACCATGCCCCGAGAGCACCTGCGTCGCACGAAACGACAGGGAGCCGTGCCTCCTCCCGAGCCAGCGCTCGAGCACCGGCCGGATCGCCTCGATTGTGTCGAGGCCGGCGGTAGGGCGTGAAAGCCTGTCCCGCCATTCCGCCACCAGGACCTCGCGGAGCTGAGACCGACGCAGCTCCCAGTGTCGCTGCATCGGTCGCTCGCCCCGCGCCCTCATTTCCTCGCGCCACCGATACAGTGACGCGAGTACTTTCGCCTCGAGGTCCCAGGGCGGGGATCCGGCCAGTGCACAAGCCGCCTCGTAGGAGATCGTGCGATACCCCCTGATGACTCTGACGGCCATCGCTCTTTGCGGTTTCCGCAGAACTGCGATACTGCCGGCCGTCAGGTCAGAGGCCCACACCGGGGCCCCGTACAGGGCCATGGATCGCACGATCCCCACGTAGAGCCGCCTACAGGCGGCGCTCGGGCCCCCCAGATTGGGAAGCAGCGTTGATAGCGCCCCAGCAGCGCCCAACAACTTGGGCGCCAGCCGCCGGAAGTGGGGCTCGAAATTCCACCGGCTGTCGAGCACCAATCCTAAATACTTCATGGTGGACTCGACAGCGATCCGAGCCCCCCCGACCACGATGTGTGAGCCGGGCGGCGGCGCCCGCCGGGGGCCATGAAACACCATGGCCTCCGACTTGTTGAGGGCCACCTCCAGGCCTAGGCGACGTATGCGGCCCACCACCTGTGAGACCGCAGCCGTCGCCAGCAACGCTGCCTCCCTGTGCGAGCTCCCCCGGGCGGTGACCAGCGTGTCATCGGCATAACACGTCAGGTCCACGCCCGGTTGGAGCTCGCCCCTCAGCACCCAGTCGTACCCGATGTTCCACAGGAGCGGGCCCAGGACCGAGCCCTGTGGAACACCGCACGACATGCGGTGCTGGTTTCCGCCATCACGTCCCACGTAGGTGACACACCTCTCGGACAAATAAGCCCCAACCACGCGGCGGAGGTAGGGAGGCACCCGGTGATACCGCAGTGCCTCCCGAATACAACTCCAGGGCAGGGTGTTGAAGGCGTTGGAAATGTCCAAGGACACCGCCAACATCACCCCACCCCGGGACACCGCTTCCTCCGCCAGGACTCTCACCCGCGACACAGCGTGTATGGTGGAGCGCCCATGCCGAAAACCGAACTGGCTTTCGTCCAGGTCCGGCCCCTCTCAACCTTTTTTTTCAACCTAACCTTTTTTTTTTTTTTTTTTTTGTTTCGGGGTGGAAAATCCTCATGGATGTCCGCCGCCCTGGGGCGGGCGGCGGGGTCTGTCAGACTCTTACTGACTAAAAACCACCCCGGTGTTCCCTCTCTCACCTACGCCGGGGGTCGCGGGAACGAACGATACTTCCGCAACCCCCGGCTGGTGCTGGCCCGCTCCTGCGGGCCTCTCCTCGTGTCAGGGGGGGGAGTGAGGTGTTAAACTCCCCCCGCGACGTCTAAGAGGGGCGCGCGTGGAACACTACGCGCCGCCGCCTCGGGTCCAGATGTGTGGGGGGCGACGGACGTCCCCAAGTCCGTCGCCCCTGGACCCATTTAGGGGGGCTGGAAGAGGGCGTTGTCCGCCCTCCGCCGACGCCCGATGCGCCTGCTGCGGGCGGGGTGAGGGGACGAGATCTCCCTCTCCCTTTCCGCAGCCTCCTTCTGCGAGACGACTGTTTCGCAGAAGGAAACCACCGCGTCCCAGGACTCCTCGCTGCCGACCATAGACTCGACCACGGCCGGCAGCGATAGGTCACTGCCTACTCCTGAGATGAGGGCACGGCGTGGCTCCTCCCAAGCGGCACACTCTGCCAGCGTGTGCCGCGCCGTGTCCTCCCGGCAGTCGACGCAGTGGTGACACCGGGCGTCCGGCTCCCTGTTTATGCGACACAGGTACTTCCCGAAGCAACCATGCCCCGAGAGCACCTGCGTCGCACGAAACGACAGGGAGCCGTGCCTCCTCCCGAGCCAGCGCTCGAGCACCGGCCGGACCGCCTCGATGGTGACGAGGCCGGCGGTAGGGCGCAAAAGCCTGTCCCGCCATTCCGCCACCAGGACCTCGCGGAGCTGAGACCGACGCAGCTCCCAGTGTCGCTGCATCGGTCGCTCGCCCCGCGCCCTCATTTCCTCGCGCCACCGATACAGTGACGCGAGTACTTTCGCCTCGAGGTCCCAGGGCGGGGATCCGGCCAGTGCACAAGCCGCCTCGTAGGAGATCGTGCGATACCCCCTGATGACTCTGACGGCCATCGCTCTTTGCGGTTTCCGCAGAACTGCGATACTGCCGGCCGTCAGGTCAGAGGCCCACACCGGGGCCCCGTACAGGGCCATGGATCGCACGATCCCCACGTAGAGCCGCCTACAGGCGGCGCTCGGGCCCCCCAGATTGGGAAGCAGCGTTGATAGCGCCCCAGCAGCGCCCAACAACTTGGGCGCCAGCCGCCGGAAGTGGGGCTCGAAATTCCACCGGCTGTCGAGCACCAATCCTAAATACTTCATGGTGGACTCGACAGCGATCCGAGCCCCCCCGACCACGATGTGTGAGCCGGGCGGCGGCGCCCGCCGGGGGCCATGAAACACCATGGCCTCCGACTTGTTGAGGGCCACCTCCAGGCCTAGGCGACGTATGCGGCCCACCACCTGTGAGACCGCAGCCGTCGCCAGCAACGCTGCCTCCCTGTGCGAGCTCCCCCGGGCGGTGACCAGCGTGTCATCGGCATAACACGTCAGGTCCACGCCCGGTTGGAGCTCGCCCCTCAGCACCCAGTCGTACCCGATGTTCCACAGGAGCGGGCCCAGGACCGAGCCCTGTGGAACACCGCACGACATGCGGTGCTGGTTTCCGCCATCACGTCCCACGTAGGTGACACACCTCTCGGACAAATAAGCCCCAACCACGCGGCGGAGGTAGGGAGGCACCCGGTGATACCGCAGTGCCTCCCGAATACAACTCCAGGGCAGGGTGTTGAAGGCGTTGGAAATGTCCAAGGACACCGCCAACATCACCCCACCCCGGGACACCGCTTCCTCCGCCAGGACTCTCACCCGCGACACAGCGTGTATGGTGGAGCGCCCATGCCGAAAACCGAACTGGCTTTCGTCCAGGTCCGGCCCCTCTCAACCTTTTTTTTCAACCTTTTTTTTTTTTTTTTTTTTTTTGTTTCGGGGTGGAAAATCCTCATGGATGTCCGCCGCCCTGGGGCGGGCGGCGGGGTCTGTCAGACTCTTACTGACTAAAAACCACCCCGGTGTTCCCTCTCTCACCTACGCCGGGGGTCGCGGGAACGAACGATACTTCCGCAACCCCCGGCTGGTGCTGGCCCGCTCCTGCGGGCCTCTCCTCGTGTCAGGGGGGGGGGAGTGAGGTGTTAAACTCCCCCCGCGACGTCTAAGAGGGGCGTGCGTGGAACACTACGCGCCGCCGCCTCGGGTCCAGATGTGTGGGGGGCGACGGACGTCCCCAAGTCCTTCGCCCCTGGACCCATTTAGGGGGGCTGGAAGAGGGCGTTATCCGCCCTCCGCCGACGCCCGGTGCGCCTGCTGCGGGCCGGGTGAGGGGACGAGATCTCCCTCTCCCTTTCCGCAGCCTCCTTCTGCGAGACGACTGTTTCGCAGAAGGAAACCACCGCGTCCCAGGACTCCTCGCTGCCGACCATAGACTCCACCACGGCCGGCAGCGACAGGTCACTGCCTACTCCTGAGATGAGGGCACGGCGCGGCTCCTCCCAAGCGGCACACTCTGCCAGCGTGTGCCGCGCCGTGTCCTCCCGGCAGTCGACGCAGTGGTGACACCGAGCGTCCGATTGATTGATCGATTGATCGATTGATCGATTGATCGATTGATCGATTGATCGATTGATCGATTGATCGATTGATCGATTGATCGATTGATCGATTGATCGATTGATCGATTGATCGATTGATCGATTGATCGATTGATCGATTGATCGATTGATCGATTGATCGATTGATCGATTGATCGATTGATCGATTGATCGATTGATCGATTGATCGATTGATCGATTGATTGATTGATTGATTGATTGATTGATTGATTGATTGTGTTACCGCACGCGCCATCTACCCGCGCGGGGCGGTAGCATAACGACATGAAGCTGCAACAGACGTCGTCCAATCTGGTGGAGCCTGCCGACGCCGGCCAATGAGCTTCGGGCTCGCTGCTCATCAACTTCACACCGATGATTCGTTTTTAAGAGAGATCATGCGTCGCGTGCAATATATTCGTTCTTCACCTTTTTACCCGTTTACCATTGTATCTAATATAAGATTGTACATAGTTTAAAATAAAACGTTTTTCATCAAGAGCAAATAAATAAGTCATTTCTTGAGTCGTTGTTCACCCAACCCAACACACACACAAATAAGAAGAGCAGCCCATACCCTGACTGCAAATCACCGAAACAAACATTGGTCCTTCGGAGCCGGATCTTCTCGTCGAATAGAGGGTCAGCAAGAAACGATCAGGTCGAATCTTCGCGTCGAATCGAGGATCGGCAATACAAGGTCAGGGCGGTCATTCCTGTTCTTCCCATCCCATTTTCAAGTGTCTAATACCGTACTGTGATTTTGAAATTCCAGTTAACGTACATCGCGCAAAGTTCGCAACACGTGGTGCCTACCTACTTCGTCAGCAGTTTGTGCTTAAACGTGAGTAACCTTTGTCTTTTCATAAGCCGCTAAAATGAGTGACGACGAATACAGTGAAGCTGGTAATATTTCTCGTATAGGGGATCTTAAAAAGCAAAGGGGTACACTAAAAGGTCGTTTAACGTTATTTGAAAAATATATTGCTAAATATGAAAACGTTAAGATGTCTGAACGACAGCAGGCGGAACTCCTCTTACGCATGGAGTCGGTCTCCAACATACTAATCGCGTTTACCAAGATTCAAGACAAAATCGAACAAATATTAGATGACAGTGAATTGGACAAACAACTCGAGTATAGGGCATCGTTTGAGGATCAGTATTTTAATATCATGTCCATCGCAAAATGCTTAACCGACGATGTGAAAATAAGAGATGAGGGTAGATCAAAATGTACAACTCCGCATTATAGTGATTCTAATTCTATTAAATTACCGCAGATCACACTCCCCTCTTTCGACGGTTCATATGATCACTGGCTCGAGTATAAAAATTCCTATTTATCTATGATTCATAAACGAAGTGATTTAGACGCGATCCAGAAGTTCCACTACCTAAAATCTTCGCTCAGTGGTTCAGCACTCCACGTTATAAGTGCATTAGAGTTCACTGCCGCTAATTATAACCACGCATGGGAGCTGTTGAAAAATAGGTTCCACAATGATCGTTTGCTAATTCATAACCATGTGAAAGCTTTGTTTACTGCGCAATCTATTAACAAAGAATCCCCTTCGTTAATCAGAAAATTAATCGATGTAATGTTACGTAACCTACGAGCGCTCAAATCTCTTGAAGAGCCCACGGACACGTGGGATACCTTGGTCATTTACATCATAATATCTAAGCTAGATTGTTCCACTCAGCGTGAGTGGGAGAATTATTTAGGCTCGATTTCTTCTGGCGTTCACAAAACCAAACCAAAATTAGATGATTTGTTATGTTTTCTACGTAATCGTGCCGATATGTTAGATATGGTTCATAGTAACCATAGTCGAAATACACAGAATAACAAACCTAACAATACGTCTGATAATAAAAAGCACACGAGTGCAGCACAAGTACAACAGTCGCATAGCTTTGTTTCCACTCGTAAAACTACCGGTACCCCCGAAACATCAAAACAATCTTGTACGATGTGCGGGAAAACTCATGCGTTATATACTTGTTTTAAATTTCTCAATATGACAGTTCAGGACAGAATTAAATTCACTAATAGTATCAAGGGCTTGTGTCGTAATTGTCTACGTACAGGTCATTTAGTTCCCGAATGCGTTTTCGGGCCGTGCAAACAGTGCGAAGAAAAACATAACACGTTATTGCATAACGATAGCAACAATGTTACGGCAACTACACCGGCGTCGTCAGCGACGAGTGCTGATAAGAAACCGGTCTCTGTCGTATCATGTGCGAATCATTTGTTTACCGATAATGCGTCTTCAGTACCGTTGCCACAGGTATTATTATCCACTGCACTAGTCGAAGTCATGGATAGTAATAGTATATATCATACAGCTCGAGCGCTGATAGATAGCGGTAGTCAAAATTGCTTTATCTCAGAAAAGCTTTGTAAACATTTAAACGTTTCAATAATACAGTCCACTATAAAAATATCGGGCGTGGGACAGTCGGTCTCACAATCGAATCAATTATGCGATATAAACATGCGTTCAAAAACTAGTAATTTTAAACGTTCATTAAGATGTTTTGTTTTGCCGTGCATTACGACGAGTTTGCCGTCAATTCCCGTTGTTTATGAAACAATCTACCTCCCGGACAACGTATGTCTCGCGGACCCAACGTTCAACATACCGTCAGAGATCGATTTACTGATTGGTGCGGACGTATTTTGGGACTTATTGGAGGTGGATCGACTTCGATTACCCAACGGTCCATATCTACAAAACTCGAAAATAGGGTGGCTAATTTCTGGTCCCATTTATAATAAATCGTGTGTTAATCAGATTCAATGTAATTTCGTACAGCAATCAAACACAGATACACAATTACGTAAATTTTGGGAATTAGAAGAAATTATGAGTTCGGGTCCTATTCTCACTGAAGAAGATCGAAGGTGTGAGGAATCGTTCGTTAACACTACTACACGAGATAGTAGTGGTAGGTTCACGGTGAGAATTCCATTGAAGGAATCAACTGACGCGCTCGGTGATTCCTATGAAAATGCAAAGTCTCGTTTTCTCTCATTGGAACGCAAGTTAAATCGGTCTTCATCTTATAAAAGGTTGTACACTGACTTTATTCGGGAATATATTGAGCTAGGGCACATGTCGCGAATAAACGAATACGCATGGCCACATTATTTTCTCCCGCATCACGGAGTATTCCGTGAACACAGCACCACAACAAAGTTGCGTGTAGTGTTTGACGCTAGTGCCACAACCACTTCAAATAAGTCACTCAACGACATACAAATGATAGGGCCTCCTCTTCAAAATGATATTTTTTCGATTCTACTTCGTTTTAGACAGTATAAGTATGTTGCCTGCGCTGACGTGGAGAAAATGTACCGGCAAGTACTGGTGCATCCCGATCAGCGCAACCTTCAATTAATTTTATGGCGCGAAAATTCATCTGATGAATTAGGTATATTCCGACTCAACACGGTTACGTACGGTACCGCGTCGGCGCCATATCTAAGCATGCGTTGTTTACGTCAACTCGCACAAGAAACGGAAGATAAAACCATTAGCAAGGTCATAAACGAAGATTTCTTTGTCGATGACTTAATTACTGGCGACAATGATCCTCAAGTTCTTCTAAAAACATGCGAAAAGGTATCGGAGGTTCTAAAAGCTGCCTGCTTTAATTTGCGAAAGTGGATATTCAGTTATGACGTACACATAGAAGCATCTAAAGAGTTAGCTATCGGGGAACATTGCCAGAATAAAACTCTCGGATTAGGTTGGCAAATTGATAAAGATGAACTTTATTTTACCACTAACTTAGAAAATAAAGCTAATAAAGTAACCAAACGAAGTATGATGTCGGTCATTTCACAAATCTATGACCCGCTGGGTCTTTTATCACCCACAATAATTATAGCAAAATATTGCTTCAAAAATTGTGGCTATGCAAACTCGCCTGGGATGATTCGGTTCCTAACGATATCGAATGCTTGTGGAATCGATTCATTCAAAACTTATCGTCATTAGGCAATATTCGTGTCCCACGTTACGTCATGAGTGAATGTACAAATGTTGAGTTACATATTTTTACTGACGCGTCACAAGAAGCCTACGGTGCTTGTGCATACGTACGTACGTATACGGACGACTGTATAGTCACAAAATTATTATGTGCCAAAAGCAAAGTCGCGCCAGTTAAAACTGTATGTACCATTCCGCGACTTGAGTTATGTGGCGCGTTACTGGGCGCACGGCTATATAAAAGGATATTACATTCATTGAGACTGACATTTAGTAAAGTATTTTTCTGGACTGATTCAACCATAGTCATGGGCTGGATCAGAATGTCACCTCATACTTTAAAAACGTTTGTCCAGAATCGTGTGTCACAAATAAACGAGCTCACAGGTGATGCAATTTGGTTGCATATAAAGGGTAACGATAACCCGGCTGATATTGTGTCCAGAGGTCTTCCTCTAAACGAGCTCCAGACGAATGACTTGTGGTGGCACGGGCCAATCTTTTTACAACAACACAAATTTAATTATACAAGTGAGCTTAGTATAGATGTAGATCAATTACCCGAAGTAAAATCACAAAAAATTAGTATGGTATGCAACACTTCGACTGATAATGCTGGCATAATAGATTTTAATAGATTCTCCTCATATAATCGTTTGCGGCGTGCGACAGCCTATGTATTACGTTTTATAGGTAATACACGCGCAAGTAAACAACATCGCAAAACCGGTTCGTTATCTGTCGATGAGTTGGACGCCTCAGCTGTGACACTCGCCCGCCTCGCGCAAATGCAATCATTTTGCGACGAATATAATAATTTAGTTAAGCGATTGGTCGTAAAATCGAAAAGACTAATAGGTTTGAATGTTTTTCTTGATGAATTTAAAGTAATACGCGTTGGTGGAAGATTAAGTAATTCGTTATATTTCGATAATAATAAAAAACATCCCGTGCTATTGTGCAGTAAGCATAGATTCACAGTGTTATTGTTTTTACATGAACATAAACAATTGTTGCACGGTGGACCTCAGCTCCTATTGGCTAGTGTGCGTGAGGCTTGGTGGCCGCTCGGAGGGCGAAACCTAGCGAGGAAAACTGTCCACGACTGCGTCACATGCACGCGCATCAGAGGGAAGACTATGCAGCCTCTGATGGGTAACTTGCCGGCTGAACGCTTGGAACCCGGCTTCCCTTTTATGCGCTGTGGTGTTGACTATGCGGGACCGGTGATGATTCTGAACCGTCGCGGCAGGGGAGCTAGTCTCACTAAATGTTATATATGTTTGTTTGTATGTTTATGTACACGTTCCATTCATCTCGAGTTAGTAACAAGTCTTTCAACTAAAGATTACATACTCGCATTAAAACGTTTCATTTCACGTAGGGGTAAGCCAGTCGAGATAATGTCAGACAACGCTACGAATTTTGTAGGGGCTGAAAAAGAATTTGTTTCTTTTATTCAAAATAATAGTAAAGATATTAATGATTTCGCTTCAAATAATAGTATTCGATTCAGCTTCATTCCTCCGTACGCTCCTCATTTTGGCGGTTTGTGGGAAGCAGGAGTGAAATCGTGTAAGCACCACCTGCGACGAGTAGTGGGGGGTACGAATCTCACTTACGAGGAATTCAGTACGGTGTTGGCACAAATCGAAGCCATCCTGAATTCCCGTCCCTTAACAGCTCTGTCCACAGATCCTAATGACCTACAACCTCTTACCCCTGCTCATTTCCTTATCGGCCGACCGCTGACTGCTCCAGCCTGCCAAGATTTGACTGCTACATCGAGTCATCGCCTGCAGCGCTACGAGGTGATTGAGCAGATGCGGCAAAGCTTCTGGAAACGATGGGCTACAGAATATGTGTCGGAGCTGCAGACGCGTACTAAATGGAAGGCACATCGAGACTCCATTACGCTCGGTCAACTTGCTCTAATCAAGGACGAAAACCTGCCTCCACTCAAATGGAAACTAGGAAGGATTATACGAAATTATCCTGGCGCTGATGGAATTTCAAGAGTGGCTGACCTGCTCACAGCAACAGGAGTCACACGCAGAGCATACTCAAAAATATGCCCACTGCCAGTGCTGCAATCAGTATCCGATGTAGTATCCTGACTCTGTTGGAACCTGCCACTTCCAAGGCCGGACTTATGTTACCGCACGCGCCATCTACCCGCGCGGGGCGGTAGCATAACGACATGAAGCTGCAACAGACGTCGTCCAATCTGGTGGAGCCTGCCGACGCCGGCCAATGAGCTTCGGGCTCGCTGCTCATCAACTTCACACCGATGATTCGTTTTTAAGAGAGATCATGCGTCGCGCGCAATATATTCGTTCTTCACCTTTTTACCCGTTTACCATTGTATCTAATATAAGATTGTACATAGTTTAAAATAAAACGTTTTTCATCAAGAGCAAATAAATAAGTCATTTCTTGAGTCGTTGTTCACCCAACCCAACACACACACAAATAAGAAGAGCAGCCCATACCCTGACTGCAAATCACCGAAACAAACAGATTGATTGATT
Source organism: Eremobia ochroleuca (assembly GCA_949629135.1). Taxonomy (NCBI): domain Eukaryota; kingdom Metazoa; phylum Arthropoda; class Insecta; order Lepidoptera; family Noctuidae; genus Eremobia; species Eremobia ochroleuca. The sequence continues at coordinate 14,820,613 of OX451410.1, read as the reverse complement.
GATTGATTGATTGATTGATTGATTGATTGATTGATTGATTGATTGATTGATTGATTGATTGATTGATTGATTGATTGATTGATTGATTGATTGATTGATTGATTGATTGATTGATTGATTGATTGATTGATTGATTGATTGATTGATTGATTGATTGATTGATTGATTGATTGATTGATTGATTGATTGATTGATTGATTGATTGATTGATTGATTGATTGATTGATTGATTGATTGATTGATTGATTGATTGATTGATTGATTGATTGATTGATTGATTGATTGATTGATTGATTGATTGATTGATTGATTGATTGATTGATTGATTGATTGATTGATTGATTGATTGATTGATTGATTGATTGATTGATTGATTGATTGATTGATTGATTGATTGATTGATTGATTGATTGATTGATTGATTGATTGATTGATTGATTGATTGATTGATTGATTGATTGATTGATTGATTGATTGATTGATTGATTGATTGATTGATTGATTGATTGATTGATTGATTGATTGATTGATTGATTGATTGATTGATTGATTGATTGATTGATTGATTGATTGATTGATTGATTGATTGATTGATTGATTGATTGATTGATTGATTGATTGATTGATTGATTGATTGATTGATTGATTGATTGATTGATTGATTGATTGATTGATTGATTGATTGATTGATTGATTGATTGATTGATTGATTGATTGATTGATTGATTGATTGATTGATTGATTGATTGATTGATTGATTGATTGATTGATTGATTGATTGATTGATTGATTGATTGATTGATTGATTGATTGATTGATTGATTGATTGATTGATTGATTGATTGATTGATTGATTGATTGATTGATTGATTGATTGATTGATTGATTGATTGATTGATTGATTGATTGATTGATTGATTGATTGATTGATTGATTGATTGATTGATTGATTGATTGATTGATTGATTGATTGATTGATTGATTGATTGATTGATTGATTGATTGATTGATTGATTGATTGATTGATTGATTGATTGATTGATTGATTGATTGATTGATTGATTGATTGATTGATTGATTGATTGATTGATTGATTGATTGATTGATTGATTGATTGATTGATTGATTGATTGATTGATTGATTGATTGATTGATTGATTGATTGATTGATTGATTGATTGATTGATTGATTGATTGATTGATTGATTGATTGATTGATTGATTGATTGATTGATTGATTGATTGATTGATTGATTGATTGATTGATTGATTGATTGATTGATTGATTGATTGATTGATTGATTGATTGATTGATTGATTGATTGATTGATTGATTGATTGATTGATTGATTGATTGATTGATTGATTGATTGATTGATTGATTGATTGATTGATTGATTGATTGATTGATTGATTGATTGATTGATTGATTGATTGATTGATTGATTGATTGATTGATTGATTGATTGATTGATTGATTGATTGATTGATTGATTGATTGATTGATTGATTGATTGATTGATTGATTGATTGATTGATTGATTGATTGATTGATTGATTGATTGATTGATTGATTGATTGATTGATTGATTGATTGATTGATTGATTGATTGATTGATTGATTGATTGATTGATTGATTGATTGATTGATTGATTGATTGATTGATTGATTGATTGATTGATTGATTGATTGATTGATTGATTGATTGATTGATTGATTGATTGATTGATTGATTGATTGATTGATTGATTGATTGATTGATTGATTGATTGATTGATTGATTGATTGATTGATTGATTGATTGATTGATTGATTGATTGATTGATTGATTGATTGATTGATTGATTGATTGATTGATTGATTGATTGATTGATTGATTGATTGATTGATTGATTGATTGATTGATTGATTGATTGATTGATTGATTGATTGATTGATTGATTGATTGATTGATTGATTGATTGATTGATTGATTGATTGATTGATTGATTGATTGATTGATTGATTGATTGATTGATTGATTGATTGATTGATTGATTGATTGATTGATTGATTGATTCTACAAGTTTACTTGTAGAATCAATCAATCAATACCTTACCTCAGGCACAGTAAATATACAGTAAAACATCTTCATACAAACGTGCCGCTCTCGGTTCGAATGTGTGCGTGCGCGCCGCGCGCCATGTCGGCACGCGATTTCACGCACACGCTAACATAATATATGGGGGAATAAGGTGGCGGCAGTGCGGGCTGTGCAGCGCGACTGTGAGCACGCGCGTACGCTACATGACCGCTTGCGTTCGTCAACTGTCGCCGGCGGCGGCCACTTACTCGTAAATTACGAGTATTATGACTTCAAAAAGGGGAAAAAAATATTGTAGTGTTTTCGGGTGCCTCAATAATGATTTCGCAAACCCGGACTTATCATTCTTCATACTTCCTACTCAGCCAGAAATGTAAGTACCTACTTATACTTAAATATTATTAGAAAATGTGGTATTGTATTGTTTATTTCACAGTTTATTTGCTTTATTAATAGCGTAGCCGAGTCGCATTTTTCTGAATACTATGTTTAGAGCTAAAGTTTATTTTAAGAAGTCTAGTTTTACTATAAAACAGAGGATTGAGTACGAAACATCGTTTAGGTAAACGTATTTGTCGCGTAGGTATAGTTGTAATAAGGGCAATTTCACAATAATTAATATTGCAAATTAATTACTTTTGAAATTATTATTTTTTCTATTGTCTGATGTGTTGTTCAATCCAAATATGGTTCCGGTAGTCTGACGATCGACTTATTTAGTCGAATACTTGTGTGTACATCGACTTATTAAGTCGATGCGCGTATCGTCGTCTAAAATGTAAACAAATTTCGTCAAAAATAATTCTATCCCGTTTATACTTGAGCATAGTGTATCCCGTTTATACTTGAGCTTGTTCGAAAATATTAACTAAAAGTAAAAGTGACAACCCTGGGTATCAACGCAAGAGTAGGCTAATAACTCGGCGGGCGGCCTTAGATAACCTACTGTATATTTATTTACTGTGCCTCAGGTGACGATGACATAATATGTAACGCCGCCGCCACTGCCGGCTGAGCCACAGGCGTTCTCGGTGCAAGCGAGATAGTCCCATTTCCACATGCACGATAGTGAGACGACGGCGACGGCTCAAGCGCGTTCCGTCCCGACAATTTTGTCATAGTGTCGGTATTTGATAAGTCATGTGATAGACCTACCGGCCCACTATCCGAAAAATATGCACCTCTTTTTTGCATGTTAATATTTGGGTAAGGCGCACTGTCCACGTAAACCACACGTCATGCGCACGCTATCGGCAATTGACGATTGCTTGCATCTTGCGTAGAAACAATGAAAACAGTGTCCACGGAGCGGCATCGTCGCGTCCGCCTCTCGTCTTGCGTTCGTCATGAGGTGCGTGCGGCAGCATGTCACTACTCGACCGACTCGCGAGACGCAACACTTTTTTTGTTACAAAATGTCGGGCTTAGCGGTGAATTTTGTTCACATTATTGAACAATGTCCCTGATTTTATAATAATAAATTACAGGAATACTCCAGTCACAACAATCTACAATTTATATTTCTTTCGATGTATGGATGAATCCAGTACATTCTTCGCCTGTTTCGTCGTCTTCTAATAAAGTTGTATACTATAATCACATCATCATCATCATCATCACTTGACATTTTCCCAACGAAAAGACGTGCTTTTGCAATGCTACTTAAAAGAAAACTGAGAATTTTTGTAGCGTGATTGACGATTGCATGAAGATAGCGTGGACATAACAAATATGCAAAATACGCCTATCGTCATCTGTAGGTTGCGTGCGTTCGTCAAATGACGCGACCGTGGACAGTAAGCCTAATTAACCAAGGAAGTTAGTTTGAGATTGTCTAGGTCTATACGTACTGTTTCTACCATGTCTACGGTTGCATAGTTTTCCTTAATTATTGTATCTCACTACGAAGTAGCATAATGTCCTGCAGTAGCTTCGTAACATCAATGTGATCAAACGATATCGGAGGCAATTTTTGTAAGTCCCGTGCGACGAAGGTGGGAATAACATCCGGATCGATTTCCTTAAAGAGACAAATAATGTCCTCTAAGTCTCTTTGCATTTTACCATCTCGCCTTCGTCATTTCTTCCTCTGAGAAGTCGTTACTGATTCAAAAAACAAAGTTTTCGCCTCGTCGATATCTGGCTCCGAGAAGGCCGATAGGCACACACGAACTATAGACTCGTTATCCATCACATCATGTTTATTTTGAATGAATGCTAGTACTTCACTTATAATTATATTGCAATTATAACACTTCAACTTATTAACCGCCATTGTTTACAAAGGACGCGCGCGCACGTCAGCGCTGTGCGAGCGAGACTGAAAAAAAAGGCCTACAAAAAGTCCGCGATGAAATATGTCTATCTCTTAGGGATAACCCACAATAACCATTTTTTATCCTTAACTTTTTACGAGAAATAATGGCTCTAAAATTATCAGTCTTTCTCTACTATATTATGCATGTATTATACATATAAACCTTCCTCTTGACTCACTCTTATCTATTAAAGAAAACCGCATCAAAATCCGTTGCGCAGTTTTAAAGATCTAAGCATGCATAGGGACAGACAGATAGCGGAAAGCGGCTGTGTTTTACACTATGTAGTGATCAGCATTGCACCCGTGCGAAGCCGGGGCGGGCCGCTAGTTAGTAATAACTTGTTTATTTAGTTTCCTTCGATGGTTCTAGTTTATCATTTGTGACTTCAAGCGACAGCTATGTAAACAGAACCCAGCATTGCATATACATATATGTTAGCTGTCACGTCCTTTATACCTGGAGGCTTTTATTTAATTTTCATTTATTAATTTTTGCTTCAGTACGTATATTTTTTTATTGTATTTCTTGGTATATTGGCGTTACTAGCTGACATATGGCAAATAATTTAATTTAGTGTTCTGTGTCTTGTAATGTTAATTACTTTGCATACCTTGTATTTTATTCAGTCAAGTATTTTCTAACTGAACAGACAGCTGTGCTGCAGGGGAGTTTGTTGCGCCACTTCTTCTCAGCGAAAGCACTAGGAAGTGGTGAAGGGCGGGCGTTTTGGGGGACTGTCTTTTGTAATTTTGACGTTCAAAAAGTGCTGATTCTCAGCCTAGTTTGAATAAATGACTTTTGATTTGATTTGATTTGATTTAGATTTGATTTTGGACACTGTCCCATGGGACACATTAAACCGCTAGGCCGCTCTTCTGGTGCTTTCTTCAGGATGGTTCTCGAAGAAGTTTAAAATTTCTTCTTGAACACCCACCGGAATCTGTTGGTTACCACGACCTTGTGCGTGACTTGGTACGGTGAATTGACCATAAGTACGCAGTCTATGAGTAGCCGCTAAAATTGTTGCCCGATGTGGTATCCGTTGACCCGGGTACAATTCCTGGTACAGGTCCTGAACAACACTCAAACTATCACCGCCTATCGCATAAAGTCTAACCATTTGGGTTAATTGTTCGTTCGAGTACGCCATTGTCGGTAAAATAACACGTGATGCGCGAGAGCAGTCTGTACGCGAACACGACACACGCACGCTCTCTAGCGCGACTGAACGAAGACTGACGAACCAACGAGGCTCATACACGGCCGCGCGGCGCGCCGGCGCCGGTGGTACATGCGAGGGGCGTAGACCTAACAGTAATGTGACTATGATTTTTTATTTTTCGGGATATTTGAGAAAAATTTTGAAAAAAATAAGCTCATATTTTTTCAACTGTTTTAGGATCTACTCATAATACTTATAATAATAATAATAAACTTTATTTCGGACACAAGTATCCATATTGTGTTAGTAACATACAAAAAAAACTTATGCACCTCCTTAAATATTGCCACTGTTCGTTCACACTAACATCCTGTATATTGAGCTGTTTATTTACTCAAAGTGGAGCTAAGAAAGTGATATTGCCGCCGTACAACTTGAACTCTGGAAGGTTCAACCTGGCAGACTCTATGAGATCTACGCTTTTGGGTAACGACAACAGGATCAAATGGAAGGTCTGAGTGTTTACAAAAAAAGCGAGTCTGACTGTTGGTAACCCGCAAAGAGCGTACAGTTCAGTAGTTGGAAATCGAATAGGTTTGTGAGTGATGGCTTTTAACACTGCCCTCTGTGCCCTTTTCAGACGGAGCATTAAGCGTTTTCCAGCCCCACCCCAAGCTGCAATACAATATTTTAAGATGGAATGTGCCAGAGCGAAGTATGTATACTGTTCGTAGTGTGGCAAAATCAGCAGATGTTCGCAGGTTTTTAAAGACATAGATTAATTTTCTGACCCTGGAAACCAGAGCCTCAATTTGCTCCTTCCATGTCAACGTACGTTATTATAAGAATTTTAGTCAGTATAGAGTTTTAATGAAGGATGAACGGGTTTTAGAATAAAACTAGTAAACATTTAAAAGACCATGTTTATTTCAAAATAATACATTTAAGGTAACTAAACAATATTATACAACAGTATGTATAACTAAAATTACTTATAAAATGATGATAAAGCTCGAACATCTGTCGGCAGCCGACCGGCGGTGATGTGATGATATCACCTTTATCCTGCAAATAGAAACACAGACCGGTCACTTATGTTCGACAGAGCATAACATTAACGAGTGCCCTGACCGAACCCTGCACAGTACTGATCAATAAGCAGGAAGCTCTGCTTAGCCATCAATAGGAGTTAATGTTCGTTAAATAGTGTTCATCATAAGTATTTTACATTGTTTTTGTACATTTTCTCACATATAGAAGAAACATGAATAATGTACCCAGGATTTTGTATTGTTTTAAAAGAGTATCCTAGGCGTGTCTTGTTCGTTCTCCTCCATAGAGGTTTACGTTACGGAATGGTCAACTAGCTTCACCCTTCTGACTAACTGACCGACTCTTTGACAATTCAAAGTGCCTATAAATGGCGTAATTGAAATAAAAATGGTGTGAGTTTGAGCTATCGGTGCTCGATATGATGACGTGATAGCAGTACGTGATGGGCGCGTACCGGAGGCATTGCCGGCGATGGCGATGTAGTCGGAAAGTATCTCGAGCGCGTTGATCTTCTGTTGCAAGACCGTCTCCGCCAGGTTCGCCAAGATGCTGGTGCCGTTAGTACTGTAACATCCAAAGATATTTAAAAATCAAAAGACATTTATTTCATTTAAGGACATTTTTAGGGTTCCGTACGCCCGAATAAAAAAACGGAACCCTTATGGGATCACTCGTGTGTCCGTCACAGTCAATTATCTCCGAATCTACTAGATCGATTAAGTTGGAATTTGGTACACATATCGATTTCTGTGACCCAAACGCAGAGTGTGTGACGTCAATAGACGAAATCTGTATATGGGGGTCACTTTTGGGGGGTAAGATGGAAAATTAAAAAAAAAAAGGCAGACTGGATCGTGTGACATATCAAATGAAAGGGCTTGTTGTGAGAATCTTAAATATATTTTTTTGTAATTTTAAAATAAACAGTTTCCAAGTTATTCAAGAAAATAGACGCAAATTGACCATTCCCCCCTTTATGTCCGAAACTACTGAACCTAAAGAAAAAAAATACAGAAATTAGTTTTCTACTTATAGATTACTAGCGACTCGCCCCGACTTCGCACGGGTGCAATGCTGATCACTATCACTACATAGTATAAAACAAAGTCGCTTCCCGCTGTCTGTCTGTCTCTATGTATGCTTAGAACTTTAAAACTACGCAACGGATTTTGACTTTTTTGTAGACCTTTTTAAGGTTTACAATACTGTAGTACATTATTTTGATATATCTCGTAGGGTTAAGCCAGCGTTTACAATGTAAGCGCAAAAAAATGTGTTTATTTACGACATCCCATTAGAAACCTCTAAAATGATCAGTGTTTTTCTACTATATTATACATGTATTATACATATAAACCTTCCTCTTGAATTACTCTATCTATTAAAAAAAACCGCATCAAAATCCGTTGCGTAGTTTTAAAGATTTAAGCATACATAGGGACAGACAGCGGGAAGCGACTTTGTTTTATACTATGTAGTGATAGGAAAACCTGTAAGAAGTCCATGATATTAAAATAACATGGACATCCACTTTTGCAGTTGGAATGTATGGGAGAACATGATTTTCAACTACAATGTTAAGTTTGTTCTTGGGATAAATTCATTCCAGCTACGGAACCCTTCATTGTGCGTGGTCGGTGACGCACTTGGCCGGTTTTGTAAATAAAAATTTAAATACCTAATTAGAAAAACTGAAATGACCTGAATTATTAAGGTACGTATTGAGTGGTTTTTCAACAGATTCCCATTTAATTCTTTATTTAGGCTTCGCAGTAATTACTGCAAGGTTTTAACTAACTTTGATTGCAAAAAGTTCTGTTAAAAACAGCGCCCGCCTCGTAAGTAAATACGTGAAGTTATGAAAGGGGTACGAACCTGAAGAAGAACGGCGCCGCCTCGGCTTCGCCGCTCCACTGCGGACAAGCAACACCTCAGTATAGCACAGAGCGCACATCACATAACAACACGTCTGTAATCCCCGAAAGGTTAGGCAGAGTGCACCTAATAGTAACATCTACATTTCGTGAGTTATGTCCAAGTCCCATGTAATAGGGGGCGAGCCTATTGCCAACAACTGGGCACACATCCATACGGACTCCGAGCTGCTAGTGAGAAGTTCCTGATGGAAAACCCAATAACACTTGACACTTGACCTAGCAACCACGGGTCTGCGCCCACTCAACCTGCTTAGACTCGACCCGAAGAATAATACCAGGATATTTCTGTTTTGATTGGCGTAAAAATGTCGATGTATAGTCAGACAGAAAAGTGTCGATTTAACGCTTGCACCAAGAGAGTGCAAATTTTAAATAATGTTTGGGTAAGTAAATCCATAATTAAACAAGTAAGTAGTTATCCTTTTTTAATATAGTATACGCTTTGTACCCTGCGTTTGTGTGTGTGTCCTTTGTAGTAAAAATAACAGATTATTGTTAACTAGCGACCCGCCCCGGCTTCGCACGGGTGCAATGGAGAAACACTGATAATTTTAGAGCCATTATTTCTCGTAAAAAGTATAGGATAAAAAATGGTTATTGTGGGTTATCCCTAAGAGATAGACACATACCATCGCGGACTTTTTTGTAGACCTTTTTAAGGTGTACAATACAGTAGTACATTATTTTGATCTATCTCGACGGGTTCAGCCAGCGTTTACAATATAAGCGCAAAAAAATGTGTTTATTTACGACATCACATTAGAAACCTCTAAAATTATCAGTGTTGCTATACTATATTATGCATGTATTATAGATATAAACCTTCCTCTTGAATCACTCTATCTATTAAAAAAACCCCATCAAAATCCATTGCGGAGTTTTACAGATCTAAGCATATACAACGTGTAACGTTAAATGCGCAAAACCTCTTAAGGGGTCATTGTACTCATCATTATGAACAACTTTTACTATGGGACCAAACCGGAAATCGCGAAAAAAAAATCAGCTGTTCCCTACATTTTGACGAGTTATGCGAACATAAATGTAGGGAACAGCTGATTTTTTTTTCGCGATTTCAGGTTTGGTCCCATAGTAAAAGTTGTTCATAATGATGAGTACAATGACCCCTTAAGAGGTTTTGCGCGTTTAACGTTACACGTTGTATAGGGACAGACAGACAGGGAAGCGACTTTGTTTTATACTATGTAGTGATTATAATTATTAGGTTAACACTTGTTTTATTTTTTATATTTTGGAAGTTGGCACCTACTTAGGTACTTACTTCTAAAATATAAAAAAAATATGACAAGTTAATATTTTGAAGATACCTAATGTTTATTTTTTAAAGATAAGAAAAAGAACTGAGAATTTGGCAGTCCAAGATATATATATCTCGCACTAAGTATTTAGCTGTTTTACACTTTTATAGTCAGGATTAACATGAGATTCTCGCAGTTTCATTAGATTTTTTTAATATTTTTTTTTCATTGATCCGTAATTCTCATACACCTCATTTTTAATTATATCTAAAACTGACAAAAATCGTTTTTTGGAAGTATCTGGTTCGCACTGTGGCGAATGTGCACTGTATTTGTAGACTGTCAGAGTTAAAAACTAATTTTACTTGGCCACTGCACTTCAGTCGCGTTCTTTTACTAACACAGGTCCACACTTTGGAAACTTTATTTTTTCAGTGCAGCCGGTATACATGACCGACGTGTAATAAACTTTGGCCACGTTGATTTGAAATTAATTTATAATTTTTACACACTCTGCCCTGAGAAGGCCCATCACCTGACATTGCGAATGACAAACTAACAATCCATACTTTACTTTCTTATCATATCGACACCCTAAATAGTCGTACGTCTGTCGTGTCCAGAAAACCGGTTTAAGCCAGGTAGAGGCTATCTTTATAAAGCTACATTTTTTAAACGAAATCACTGACTACCAGGATAAATTATGTACATAATATCATAACAAAATATTAAATAATCTACAGCGTGTAACGGAAGGGGGGTATCAACCCTGAAGGAGGTGAATGTGCTCATGAAACTCAACAACTTTCCCCAAAGAACATAGGCCGAAATATGAAAAAAAAATTTGGCCCTCCCATAGTAAATCAATCAGCTGGTAGTCAGTTTTGTAAGGGAGGGCCAAATTTTTTTTTCATATTTCGACCTATGTTCTTTGGGGAAAGTTGTTGAGTTGCATGAGCACATTCACCTCCTTCAGGGTTGATACCCCCCTTCCGTTACACGCTGTATATATGTTATTTAGAATTAAAATATCACTTTGCCTGACTGTACAAAGGGCACTGATAGTTAAACATCTGGTATTATTCTTCGGGTCGAGAGGGCGCGGGCCCGAACCATTAGACCAGCGAAGAAGTAGACGTAGTAGCGTGTGGCGAAGACATAGTTCTGTTTTACGATTGGTTTTCTATGTCTCAATAATTGCTGACAACTATCAAAGCTCCACACAGAAGGTGTCACTCACAAGCATCAGCAGCGCAGCCAGCAGTAGCACGACACACGAGTAGCGCAACATGACGACACACGAGGTGGTTGTGGAAGTAACAAGACGCGGACAGCGGAGCACTGCTGGACGGCTAGTAGCGGACGAGTGAGGAGCGGCGGCGGCGGTGCCGTATATACCGCGTGCACATTACCATCTCAAAGAGACACGTGCGCCACAACACGGCGCGCCACACACGTGGCGCATGGACGCGCCACAGTCATCATAATACGTCAAATGCGGAAGTTTTGGCATTGTTGCTGTTTGTATTGTTATACGAGTATACATTCATATACTAACTAGAAAGCAAACATTGTAAAGCATCTGGTGCTGCTCACGACTTTGTATCAAAATTACATTGAGACAAGCACTCAGCCTGACTTTTCATTCAATTATAATATTGTGATGAGTGTTTTCTGATCATTTCGGAAAACACCTTGACATTGGATTGTGTATGCCAAGGTTGTACTCCCAAGTCTCAAGAGACTTATAAGTAGTAGCCCGTAGTGACATCAGCTTCTTCTCTACTTCTTCTCCGTAGCACTTGTCAGAGCGGTCATGGTCCTCATGTAGTTTTTGTCTAGGGGCTGATGTGATTCGCCTCACGATTTCTCGATACCTACTCCGATTTCTGCTATTTTTAGTGAACTTACACAAGGGATCGCCCACTGCGGATTTAATGTGGTCTGTCCATCTCATCGTTGAGCGTCCGCGGAGTCTAGTTCCCTCCGCTCTACCTTGCATGACAGAGCACTCTATAGGCCACCCTTACGCCTCGAGACGTGTCCGAAATATTGGGTTGGTGCCAAAGATATGACAAAAAAATTTTCAACATCTTTTATTTCACAATGTTTTTCCATAAATTTCTAAATTAGGCAATAGTATTGTAGAATGTTCTCGAATGTATCACTTGGCGTATATAAATAGTCAAACAAACGCACAATTGATTAATATGGATTCGATCGCGAAAGGCTCCTACACACAATGCCGGCGGCAATATGCCGCCGGCGGGTATTCGAGCCGCCGGGCTTGCCGCACACACGAGCCGCCATTTTCTATATTGTAAACTTAGGCGTATTTCGAGTGGTTACGGGGTAATTCTGTGAGCGCAGCTGTCGCAAACATAAATAGTGCTTTCAAGAATACGGTTGCCTTCTACCCTACGGTGAATCGCTGGTTCAAACGCTTTGCTGAGGGAGATACAAGTTTCGAAGATGAACTTCAGTCGGGACGACCTCAAGTCATCAACGACGAGCAAACTCTTAGCGCCATCAAAGAAAATCCTGCAAATTTATTTTGTGTTGGCTATTTATATCAATTTTTAGGTATTTTAATGATATTTACAGTATTTTTGAAATAACACAATATTGTATTTGGTCGTAATTTGACTATTATTTGATTTGTTTAAAATGCTAAAATGGCGCCACCGGATATTAACTGTCAACTGACTATTTTCCGATAAAGTGGAGGGATTTAAAACTTACGTGATAGCGCCATTTTAGCAAGACAGCATTGGTTGAACGGCGAAAGTGTAAGGATCTTGTAATACCAATGTAAGAACCGAGAATTGTAATAATCTAAATATAAATGTATTCCCGAAATATTTCTGCTTTTATCTACTTATTATATTTTTTAATTTTTTTTGTTTTTTTTTGCCCAGTGTTTGAACCCAGTAAATAAATCATGCTTATTTGTTCAAGTGAACACTTTTATTTCCCTTTTTTTCTGGCTAGTTTTACAATTGTATTTATGCTTTGCCCCACAGCAGAATACCTTAGGACATAACGCTGTGAAAATAACTGAAATAGACTAAACGAGCTGTATCAACGTCAGTATATTGTCTAACTTTTCTAAAGGCATAGGCCGCTGAACTGAGCCCCTCTGGTAGGCTTGTTACATGTGGTCCCCACTGAAGTTTGGCTTCCTGTTATTTTGTCTACTGTTATTCCCAGAAAAACTGCTGAACCCACAGTTTCGAGCACCTCTTTATCTAAGACGATGTTGGGTCCGAGATTTGTAACATTCGGTAAGGTGAACGGGACCATCATATCGCATAAAATTCACAGTCAGAATTTGGCATACATTTCATATCAATAGTCATTAAAAGGCAGAACTATATAAGATATATCATATCTCAGAAAGTTCACAGTTAGAATCATAATTATTTTGGCATCCATTTCATATCCATACTAATTGAAAGGCTCGTCTATCACATACAGAAAATTCATAGTTAGAATAATTTTGTATTTCTTACCATAATAATAAAATTGGTAATGGCGTCGATTTCCTTGTTCACAAACTAAACTAAATCTATGTTCAGTGCATCTTTTTCTTTCTATTTCATTAACACATTGAATGCCATAGTGGTCACCGGTGAGCGACAGCAATTATTTTAGTTAATTATTTGAATAGTAGTAAGAAATAATTATTTAGAGTGGGGTTTTTGACTATTTTGAACCGTATGAGCCAATAAAATATAACGTGTAAAATTTGCCGGAATCACGAATCAGCGTCAGCCCATATGGAAAGTTCAGTAGTGGTCAGTGTTGGTCACCGGTGACCACCACGGCGCGGGCGTTCAATGTGTTACGAAAAGGACAGAATATAAATACTAGTTTAGTCCTTTCCAATTAGTCAGCGCCTGACGTAAATTGACGTAATTTTAGTAGGTAGCCAATTTTGTAATCACGTGTAAACTTGTCTATGGAGTATTTCAATTTGACAGGACTAAACTAAAATTTATCTTCTGTCCTTTTCTCAATGAAATAGAAAGAAAAAGATGCACTGAACTTATATTTATTTTAGTTTGTGAACAAGGGATCGACGCCAATGACTGATATATTGACTGTAAGAAGCATGAAAACACGCAAACAAGTATACACCATGCATGCAGCAAGCATGCAGCATGCAAGCAAGCATGCAACATGTAGCAGGCATAGTTTCTGTCACGGCTCCGGCGCTGCGGGGCTCCGGCGCGGCGGCGGTCCCACGCGAGCTTATCGTCGCAGATGGTATTAACGCTCACCGCCACAGCTTCGGCTTGGCTCAACCGCGGCGACTTGCGCTAAGACCACCTGCCCCTCAGCTCGCGGGCCGCCCCACCCCTCCGCACCTACGCGGGCTTAAATTACACTCTAGGGGTAGGGCAGAAAAGACTACGTGCAAGTTTTGCAGCGATTCGTTTCTGTCACTAACTTTTGTAGCACAACAAATTGACTTTTTAAGACAATATTTTAATTTAAGGTTAAAAATGCAAAATAATTTTTATTTTATAGAAATTGCAATATGCCTAATACAAATACAAATGAAATTCTGCCGTCTTCATAGTATGCCAACTAAAATTATACTAAATAATCGTCGCTGTTGGGGTTTCTGCGTCAGGTCGTCGTCGTGTCAGCGTCGTTGGATGAAATCAGACACCAGGCTTCTTGTGATAACGTGTAATATCGTTTTATTAGGTTTTACAGTAAGTATGTAGAATGTCTTTTCACAATTATAGTAAGTACGTGCGGTAATAATTTTGCGTGTGTTCGATGATGGCGTGTCACCATGACAGTCAAAATCCGCAGCGCGTCGCTAGCGTCGCGCTGATGTGCATGCTTCCCCGCGCGCCCGCCTTCGTCCCGTCGATTGGTATTATTTGTTGCCAGTAGATGGCTCTGTGGTCTTCAACAGTCGCTCTACATAAACGTTATGCTAAACGAAATTATGCGGAAATTCAACTTTGCCAAAGCTAATTATGCCAAATAAAACTCTGCCATCTTAAAAGTATGTCATTGTAAATTCGGACATTATAAATACTCGGCCAAACCATAATTATACTAAATAATTTTTATGCCCTAATAAATTTCGGAGCATCAAGATTCTGGAACCCAAGGTGAACTTTACTCATTTCGTTTTCTTGGCATTGAGAAATAGCTCATTTGACTGAAATCAATCCGTAACTATTGAGAGTGCACTTTTTACATCGTCAAAATCTTGTCTATTCCAGTCTACTTTAAAAATAAGAAAGGTATCATACTGCAAACAGTACAACGTCACAGGTGCCCTTTAAATAGAGTGGTAAATCATTCATATACAACGTGTAACGTTAAATGCGCAAAACCTCAGACATCCCAACTGATTTTTAATTCAATTAACCTATTTCAGAGAGAAAATAAGTCATTAAAAAAATTGTAAAGGTTTTATGTGCTGTTTTAGTTTTACTGGCCATTCTGACCGTTTCTTGCGTCTGCGACGACGCTTTATCGAGGGATGAGTCATCACCGGGCCGCTGCGCCGCGCTGACATTGGCTTGCTTGAACTACTGATAAATAGACACGGCAACGTTTTTAATGAAGATTTTTTGAAAAATGTGACCTATATTAAAAAGTGGTTCAATTAATTCTGCTCGTTATTCTGATCAAACTATTTTCAGGTTTTGCGCATTTAACGTTACACGTTGTATATGTCGTCGCAAGCGATATCAAGACGACAAAATAATCAAAATACTACTTCCGGTTGATTTCATAATATTGGTCAAACCGGAACTTAATTCTCATTGGTTGATCGGTTAGTACAGTGAACGCCGTGAGGTGGCGCTATAACTTCGCGCCATTTTCTACACGTGGACAGAGCCGATTAGAGAGCGGCCGGCATTCGATTTGCGGAGCGCACGCCGGACGGTTGAGAGCATACCATCGGAACTGTCATGTTCACCGTACAAACCTTTGTTTCTTACTACTCATAAAGTGATTGTAAATTACCGAATAAACGTGACTGTGATTTGTGCTTCAAACTACGTGTTACTGGTTTGCCCGAGTACCCACCTTCCTCATGGAACCCGTACCAAGGAACTATGATGATGGCCCTGTTATCGCTACGCCCATGCTCGCGCCGTCATCAGAAGTGGGATCAGCTCGGGCGCCTACCTATTGACGCCAGCTCCTCGAGCAGCAAAACCAGATTATCATGATTGAAGCCGTCTGAACGCTGCAGAAAAAGAGGTGAGAGGCGCCGCGCGAAATTTTTGACCACTATTGGCACAAAGCAAAACAACAATCCTCTTGTCTATATTATTACTGGTTCGATTGCGGCTCATAAAACATGATCCGATCTCCTACCACATCTTCTTCCTCCCCAAATCTGACAAGTATCACCGGAAAGGAAGCTAATGTTTCGCAAAGAAAGAGAAAAGAGCCGGAATCTGAAATAACAAACGCTATTTGTGACCTCACCCAAGCTATGAACAACAAATTAGACGAGTTACGCAGCTACTTCGACTGCGCCATGTCAAAGATATCTGATGATATTACGTCCATCAAAACCGATTTGGCCACAGTCACTCAAGTTACCACTGATATAAAAAGTGAGATTAATTCTCTGAGATCTGAGCACGTAAAATTAGAATCGCACGTAACTGCGCTAGAGGGCAAGCATGAAGCTCTAGTGCAAGATTTTGCTTCCCTGCAAGAATCTCTTCAGTTTACATCAGGGCAGCAAGACGACTTAAAGAAACAGCTCGATTTAGTCAGTAAACAGTCACACAGTACAGATGTTCTAAATAATACAATAATAAAATTGGAGGCGAAAATTGATACACTCGAACAACAGGCTCGACAGTGTAACCTAGAGCTATGTAACATCCCCGAAAAGCGTGCTGAAAATCTGATTACGCTTATGGAGACTATTAGTGCGAAGATAAATTGTACATTGAGCCAAAAAGACATCATTGCCATTCACCGTGTACCGCATGCACAAAAACAGAACACTAAGCCAAAAAATATTATTGTTAAGCTTAGTTCCCGTATTCTAAGAGATAATCTCCTGAGTGCATTTCGTCGAGCAAAAGGTTTGAAAACTGATCAAATTGCAATATCCGGAACACCACAACCTATCTACATGAATGAACACCTGACATTAAAGAATAAGCAGTTGTTTCGAGCAAGCCGAGAAGCTGCCAGCAAAAATAAGTTTAAATTCGTGTGGGTCAAGCATGCTACCATACTCGTGCGAGAGACTGATGGTGAATCAGCAATTGCCATACGATCCCCTCAAGACATCCTTAAAATTAAGCCAGGTGCTTCAAAGCATGATTAATTACTTAATTTTTCACTTTTACAAATCTTATAAATATCCTAATGTCCTATTTATTGTAAATTGTAAGATTAGCAGTAATGATGTTGTTTCATATTTACCCTATATAAGCCTAGATGTATTTTACAGATCAAATTATTTTTTATATTTCAAACGTTGTTTTCTAATTACTGTGTGGTCACATCTGTTGTTGCATAGTGTCATATTACTTTTATTTTGTATGTACAATAGTCTAAAATTTAGTAGCAAATTAAAAAAACAAGGTCATGGGTTGAGGCTTTTCAATCACATTGAACTACATTCTATTAAATTTCACACATATACTAATGGATAACCTGACCATTTATTATCAGAATTGTAGGGGTATGCGGACTAAGCTCAATATCTTATATATGAATATATTATCGAATTGTTATGATATTATAATATTGACAGAAACTTGGCTCACTCCACAAATATTTGATAATGAGTTTTTAGACGACCGCTACATAGTCCATAGATGTGATCGTGACCGTATTGCGACTAATAAAAAGGAGGGAGGCGGAGTTCTCGTGGCCGTAATGAAAGACTTGCGATCCACCCTTGTACCATTTGATCTGCCAACTACTCCTCACATTGAACACGTACTTATACAACTTCCAGGTATTAATAATAATAGCAAATGTCTCATTAGTGTAGCATATATTCCCCCTAAATCCTCCGAGGAAATATACCTATCTCATTATGACCTTCTGCATAAAACATTAGATAGACTTAACACAAATATATTTTATCTGTTTGGTGATTACAACCTGCCTGATATACGCTGGCTCCCAAATCATAACGGCAATGCTACAGCCCTATACTGTAATGGCAATAACTCACTAAGCGAACATATGAGTAACTTCATGTCGCTGCTCAGCGCCGCCCAGTTTAACAACATCTTAAACCATAATGGTCGTACTTTAGATTTATTAATTAGCAACACAAACTGTATCACATCCATACCGTCATGTACATTATTACCTGTTGATGATCATCACCCTCCCTTTTACACCACAATCGCCTACAAAACTAAAAATAAAAAAATCGTACAAGCGAAAACATTAAAATATAATTATTATAAAGCAGATTATGTACAAATTAACAACGAATTGTGTAAAGTTGACTGGGATCATACCTTAAATGGGCTGTCAGTAGAGCAGTGCGTCAGCATATTTTATAATATTGTCTTCGGTTCTATCAAAAACCACACTCCCACAAGCCATTCTAAGCCTTCAAGATTCCCAGTTTGGTTCTCTAAATCACTTATACGTATATTTAATAACAAAAATAAAGCCTGGATTAAATGGAAAACGTATAGTAACCTGTCAGATTACGAGCAATTTTCCTTTCTCAGACAGAGATTCCGAACAGAGTGTAAAAAAAATTATACTATGTATATAAATGGTGTCGAGGACAATATTAAAAAAAATGTTAAAAATTTGTGGAGTTATGTTGCTAACCGCAAAGCCAATTTTGGTATACCAGCCACTGCATTTTACAAAAATCAAAGTTCTAGTGACCCAAATGAGATCTGTAATATGTTCTCAAACTTTTTTCAGTCGGTCTATGAAGCTACCACTTTTAATTACAGTGAATGGTTACCCCCTGAAACGTGTGCAAATAATTGTATAATTGTTAACCGCATAGTTTTTAGTCCGGATGAGATATTGCAAGTCTTAAAAACATTAGATATGACAAAAGGCCCAGGCCCAGACGGGTTACCAGCTTTCTTTATTAAAAAAACAGCCAATAGTATATGCATTCCCCTACACATTATTTATAATAAATGTATTACTGAAGGTACATTTCCTGAAGTTTGGAAACGAGCCCATATAACCCCAGTACATAAAACAGGTTCTAAACATGATGTCGAAAACTACCGCCCCATCTCTATCCTGTCCACCTTATCCAAGATTTTCGAGAGACTTGTACACACAGCAATATACCCAACCATTCATAACCTTATTCTTACTCAACAACATGGATTTGTTAGAAAAAGATCTACTGTTACTAATCTACTAGCCTTTACAGATTATTTGTTTAATAATATGGATCAACAGGTACAAGTAGATGCTGTGTACACAGACTTTCGAAAAGCTTTTGATAAGGTGGATCATGAGCTGCTTCTCAAAAAGTTGGCGTATAATGGCATACGTGGCGATTTACTTCGCTGGTTTGCATCATATGTAGCAAACAGGTCGCAAAGAGTTGTGATCAAGGGCTATCGGTCTAATTCAATCAACGTCTCTTCTGGTGTGCCACAAGGCTCTATTTTAGGTCCTCTTCTTTTTGTTATTTTTATCAATGACGTTTGGAGTTGTTTCGTGCACTCAAAATTTTTGCTGTATGCAGATGATCTTAAAATTTACAGAACAATTCGCAACCATGCTGACTCTTTGTTACTTCAAGAGGACCTTAATCGATTTTCTGTTTACTGTGCAAAAAACAAAATCCAATTAAGTACATCTAAATGTGTATGTATTACATTTACCAAGAACAAAAATATTATAAAGAGCACTTACGCATTAGATAACACTGCACTGCATAGAGTAATGTCAGTGAAGGATCTTGGAATACTATTGGATACTAAACTTCACCTTGATCAGCATATTCAAAAAATTGTTAACAACGCTTACCGTATGTATGGTTTTGTTATGAGATCTACTACTGACTTTAAGCGCACAGATACCTATATACATTTGTACAAGTCACTAATTAGGTCACAACTCGAATACGCTGTACTAATCTGGAATCCTCTCTATCAAAAATACATAGAAAGCTTAGAAAATGTCCAGCGTAAATTCCTCAAAGCCCTACATAATCGGTGTCACCATGACATTATTGCTCCTAATTCACGCCATAAGAATGTTGAGCTGTTAAACTTAAAGTCTAGACGCCTTTTCCTAGAAACTATGTTTCTCTATGACTTGTGTAATAACAGATATGATTGCATAGACCTCACTAATAAGTTAAGCTACGTCGTTCCGAGAACTGTCATTGGACGACAGGTGCGCGCACGCCCACTTTTTGCCATTTCCTCCTGCCGCACTAACGCTGGAGTTCGCGCACCTCTTCGTCGTATAGCTAATAATTTTAACACTATGTTCACAAATTTAGATTTGTTTACATTGTCTGCTAATAAGTTTAGAAGCTCATTGATAAAATTAATTAGTGACTCAGATTTTTAGTTGTTTTGATTTGTTCTTTTTCTATTGTTGTTTAAAAATAGTGTTTCTGCTCCTTTAGTAAACAAAAAATTGTCTTAAGATTTTGCCTTTATGTCTCACTCGTGTGCAAATAGTTCCATAATAATTTTGTAGTATTTAAGATGTGGATAACGTCGTGAGCTACACATATGTAATGTCTTTTTTTTCTCACTGCCTGTTTATTACGATGTTTGTGTAGCTGTTTGTTTTCCCGAAATAAATAAATAAATAAATAAATAAAGCTTCAATCAAGCTGTCACAGTTCAAGCCGGAACTACCTGACGTCGATCCACGTTCTTGGAGCTCGACGGTGGACATTTGCCTCACAGAACATCCCATGGAAGGAGGCGCGCTGAGTATTGCGCTTGGAAAATCTCTGAAAGGAAGTGCATCGACATGGCTTTCTCAAGTATCGCATACTGGTATGACATGGAGTGACTTTAAGAATCGAGCCAAGCAGCCCCGCAGTCGACAGTTAAACCCTTGGTGTGCTGCAAGTGAGGGGAACCAGAACATATCACGGCCCTCCACGAGCTGTGGCAGCCAAGTGTATGGTGGACAACATGCTGGAAGTAGTGAACGGTGAGTGGATGTTTGCGTCGTACAAGTACAACTACC
This sequence comes from Eremobia ochroleuca, assembly GCA_949629135.1. Lineage (NCBI taxonomy): Eukaryota > Metazoa > Arthropoda > Insecta > Lepidoptera > Noctuidae > Eremobia > Eremobia ochroleuca. The sequence continues at coordinate 14,799,615 of OX451410.1, read as the reverse complement.
CTCAGGCACGTTGGAACATAAAGGTGAGCTGTATTGTTTTGTTTACGATTCTGGTGCTGAATGCTCGTTAGTAAAGGAGAGGTTATGTGGCAAACGAGTTAATAACGTTGTGTGTTGACGGGTATTGGTCAAACGCGTGTATTCAGCATAGAACAAATCATATGTAGCGTTGCGTTTAGCGAGCAACAACTAGAGATTTCATTGCAATTCTGACCGCTACATTTACTTGCAAAGTAACATTATGTTAGGGCAGACAAAGAAACATGTTCAACAAACCTAGTTTAAGATTATTTTGATAAAGGCTCAAGATTATTTGGGTGGTGTTGTGTTAGTAACCGGATAGAAGTTATAAGTATGAGCCCTGTAATATTTTAATGATCTTTCTATTATTTGAATGAGTATGGGTGTTATTCAACATGTTAGCTTTGAGAGAAAGAGTTGGTAATGATTTTCATTAAAATTTGTAATGATTTTGACTAAGTTAGATCGGAAGTTCAGATGTCCGTTTAAGGTAGCGAAAGTTTTGGCGGGTGATCGCTATACGTTTAAGATTTAAACTCTAATCGTACTTACAAGTATGCCCACGTTCGCATACGAAAGATGCCTAAGTAGTGTTTCTAATGAGTTAAACGTAGAATACGGTAAAGAGAATTATTCCACCGAGTAATAGAGCACATACCATGGCTATTTGGTCGAAGGGCACGCACTGGTCTGTAGTCGTAACTGAAACTCGGTGTGGAGTTGTTCAGAGCGCGATGGGCAGCTAGTGGTGTACCGTGGTTATTTCGTCGCACTGCACGCACTAGTCTATAGTCGTAACTGCAAATGCATGTGGAGTCGTTCAGAGCGCGATGGGCAGCTAGTGGTGTGGCGGGGACCAGGGTCTCAAAGGAGACTATTTGTACGGTCATGTATTGACCTGGGAGTCGCGGACTCTAGATGAAGTGTTGGTCGTATCACTTGAGGTGATGACTATATAGGTGGCATGAGTGTCACTAGCTGTTGTGGCAGCCGGGCCATGAGCATTGTATGTGATCTAAGTTGATACAGTCCCTGAAGATTTACTACTAAGGCTTAGAGGAATCTTTTTTTATCGATGATTGTTATTGCTTTTATTAAATTGTTAAGTAATGCGTTTCGATAACAACGTGGTCAGAATTTGCCGAGTGGAACATGTACTGCTGTTGATTTTTTTCGGTTACAGGTTAACACACAAGGACATGTACAAGCAGAATGGCAGTGTCGGACAGCGTTGCACTCTTTGGAACTCTTGTACGAATAATCGCTGATCAAGGACGGTGCTTTTCGACTGAGTCACATCACCACAAGCTGTCAAAAGAAACTGACTGCAGTAACAGCCGAGTTGAGATGCGAGTGGATGTCTGTACCATTAAGGCAGCTACAGATCTTTTGTCTACCGAATCTGGTGAGTCGTTTTCATTTTGTTTTGACTCGGGTACTGAGTGTTTCCCTGGTAAACAACAGCAAAAACGGTTACATTGTTAGGTAACCCAATCTAGTTTACAATACAATTTTTGAATACGCTCACGATAGGTTAAGAATGATGCCAGTAGGTCATGTGCCAGTCAATGTAGATGGTGATAACAGTGGTGATGAGCAAGCCTAAGTAATGGGAACCACGCGAGTAGAGGTTCTCTATCGGCCGTAGTAAAAAGTGTGTAGTCATTGGATGATGCACATGGATCCATGCGCTGGATGTGTGAGAGCAATGCGATTGCTGGTCGGCTAGAGAGCCGTGGCGTTAGAGTGGTTAACTCGTGTGTGGGTTTCCAGGTGTCGAAGGCTCTTAGTGAAAATGATGATTGTTAATGTGGATAACGATGGTACATGGCTCTGGTTGATGATTTTCGCTATTATTAGATAGTCAAAGTTTGTTTACACGGCTCTGGTTGATGATTTTCGCTATTATTAGATAGTCAAAGTTTGTTTACACCCTGCGCGTTATGATAAAAGTAGTTTTGATAGTACGTACATAAGCAAGCGTGAGTAGGTCCTCTGTTGATATATTCGTGCTTATTGGAGAACGAAGAGCGTAATCAAATTAAACTTGACGTGAAGTCCAAAGAGCCTTTCAAAGTAATGGAAGTTCTTGATGGTGATCTTTACACCTTAAAATCATTGTCTGGTAATAGAACCTACAAATACGCTGGCTTTGATTGCATGCATCATGACACACTTTTGCGTAAACTACGTCTTAACGGTGTACAAAACGAAGCTCTCAGCGTAATTGATTCTTATTTCTATAATAGATTCTAATGTGTAGACGTTAATAGTGCGAAATCTTCCGGGCTACTAGTTCAGTTAGGTGTAACGCAAGGCTCAATACTGGGTCCATTCTTGTTCTTAGTATATGACGGCGCGAGCGTGGGCGTAGCGATAACAGGGCCATCATCATAATTTCTTGGTACGGGTTCCATGAGGAAGGTGGGTACTCGGGCAACCCAGTAAAACGTAGTTTGAAGCACAAATCACAGTCACGTTTATTCGGTAATTTACAATCACTTTTATGAGTAGTAAGAACCAAAGGTTTGTACGGTGAACATGACAGTTCCGATGGTATGCTCACAACCGTCCGGCGTGCGCTCCGCAAATCGAATGCCGCCTGCTCTCCAATCGGCTCTGTCCACGTGTAGAAAATGGCGCGAAGTTATAGCGCCACCTCACGGCGTTCACTGTACTAACCGATCAACCAATGAGAATTAAGTTCCGGTTTGACCAATATTATGAAATCAACCGGAAGTAGTATTTTGATTATTTTGTCGTCTTGATATCGCTTGCGACGACATACAATAATTAAATGAAGATGTATTCAAAATGATAATACAGTCAATAATAAAATCATGATATATTGATACTTTTTGGTTTCTGAATTTTTCTTCCAGCAAACTTAGGTTTATCAATTATAATGGTCAAACCGAAAGTGCCCGGTAGACATGTGACATATTATTTTACTCACCACAACGAACCCTCTCGATTGGCATAGGTTTTATTTTGATATTTCAACACTGAAAAGAACAACAGATTTTACCCATTTCCGGTCTAAACAGAATTCGAGCATAATTCTAATTGCTACTGTAGACCATACACTCCCTAGGGAGTCTGCATACCAATTTTCAGCGGAATCCGAGTGGGCACGGAATCTTCGATTTTGGGACAACCTCTTTTCCAAACTGTATTTATTTTATTGTCTGCTGATTTAACCTTGTTGCTAATGAAAAAGCTTTAGCTGCTTTGCAGATATCTTTAAAATAGAATAAGTAGCAACATACTCATTAGAAGTATCTGTGTTAATATACGGCTTAAGACCATACAGAACACCATAAGACAGTAAGTAAATAAGCAAAGTTTACTAACCTAGCTGTGGCTATATCTGTCGACTGCATTATTTTTCTTACTGCATACGCAGCTGAACTTAATCTACCCGAAAGAGCTCTGTGTGCGCCCCATTGTAATTTTGAGTCTAAAGTAATTTCTAGATTATTGATAGATCTCTGTCACTGACAGAGAGCCAGTCGGCGTTACTTTACTGAGTACGTCATCGGCGTCATCGTCGTCGTCTTTAGTAATTATGTCACTCTAGGACCCGGAACCCTAAAACTGGCAATACATAAACTGCATCATCATACTTTTATATAGTACTTACTACTAAAGTCTACGTATCAATGTGACGAGCTGTTGTCCTGCTGCAGTTACCTTGCTTGCTTGTAACCTATTCTCAAAATCTCTACCTAATAGACTAATATTAATCTCGGAAATAAAGGTAGGTACTGATATTGTACAGACGCCAGCACATCAAACTACTACAATCTGTCAGATTTCTTTAATACATTTTCAACTTTATCGCTAAATCATAAGGTTCAAAGTTGATTGGGAAAATCTGACAGTTTCGGGTAGCTTGATGTGCTGGCGTCTGTACAAGAAATTCTTTGGAGCACCTCCTGACTCCATCGTCACGGCTAAAGCAAATTAGGGCAGGCCGCACTGCAACAGCGGAACTATACATAAATGCGGCTGCTGGAGTACGCACAAGCGATCCACCAGTGCGCTGAGCTGCAGCCCGCCTGTAGGGTGCGATGATTCTTACAAAATTGATGAGTGAGGATTTTTGCAATGCGTTGCTTCGCGACGCAGCCCGCTCAAACGCGTGTAGCCTTATTGAACTGTACAGCATACAGTTCTTATTCTAATTCAAAATTGTCTGAAACAATTGTTGTGTTGCAGCTCGGCCCGACGCAACTCCTAATATGCTTTGGCGCCATTTTACAATGCGGTGCGCTGCGGCTCTCGCCGCTGTTATATGTGCACTTATGTAGCTTTAGTCCTCAGACTGTAATTCGCAGACGATGCGCTGTGGTAATATTGTAATATAGTATAACATTTTATTGTTTATCCGAAGTCCACTGATTACGTTTAAAGGTAAAGTAACGTAAGTATACATAGTAGTGTGAGAATTTGAATGAGGAGGAACTTTATGAAAATACCGTGTGAAAAAAATAAGAATGCAGTTATAATAACTCATTTATTAAAAATAATAATTTTAGCTTAATTACTAGATAAGTTATATTTAACAACAATATAACCTAGATTACTTCTAAAATTATCTTACAGTGTTGCATGTTTGGCGGTAGTGGTCTGTGGGTGGGCTCGGTGTATCAGCTTACCTTTATCCTGTACCAAAAAAAAAAAAACAGATTCATCACATCCTTTTGATAGAATACACAACACAACAGTAACAGAATACACACAAGATGCTTATCACTACCATAAGAATATTACGTAAGTTGTAAGCATAAGGAAAAAGATATACAACGTGACGTGTAACGTTAAATGCGCAAAGCCTCAGACACCCCAACTGATTTTTAATTCAATTGACCTATTTCAGAGATAAAATAAGCCATTAAAAAACTTGTAAAAAAAGTATGTGCTGTTTTAGTAATTACTGACCATTCTGATCGTTTCTTGCGTCTGCGACGACGCTCTATCGAGGGAGGAGTCGTAACCGATACGCTGCGCCGCACTGACATTATTATTAATTGGACCCATTTTTGCAAACAAGAACCAACCCACAGCCAACCTGCTGTGGGTTGGTTCTTGTTTGCAAAAATGGGTCCAATTTACTATCTACGCTCATAAAAAACTTAGGTTATCTTTGAACAGTGATTTTAATGTTTCCATCACACTTTTCCAGGCTTTGGAAAAAACTTTCGCCAGCATTCTTAGCATTTATAATATAAATTAAATACCTGTTTTCAATTTTTGCAATGTATTCAATTTATTCTTTTAATTTTATTTTCTTATCAATTTATGGTCAATATCTTTATTCATAATTCAATTAATAATTAATCATAATGTAATCAATTTAATCAATAATAATTTAATCAGTAATCACATGCCAATGATTTTTTAATTTTTTTTTAAATGTTGTTACAGCATTGAATGTTATGATAATTTTCTTTATTTCTGTTCTGAATTACTTATTCATTGTATGTAAAAGTTCTAAGAGGGGCCAGTGGCTAAATAATAACAGCCGCACAGGTCGATCGATCAGGTTAAGTTACGCTTGCCGCGGTTAGTCTGTGGATGGGTGACCATCTTTACATACCGAGACCGCTCCGTGCCTCGGAAAGCACGTTAAGCCGTTGGTCCCGGCTGTCATTCGTAGATCTTTGACAGTCGTTACGGGTATTCAGAAGCCCGAAAGTCTGACAACCAGTCTTACCTAGGGGTATCGTATTACCCAGTAACTGGGTTGTGGAGGTCTGATAGGCAGTCGCTCCATGTAAAATACTGGTATTCAGCTGCGTCTGGTTAGACTGGAAGCTAACCCCAACATAGTTGGGAAAAGGCTAGGCAGATGATGTATGTAAAAGTTCTAATTTCAATAATTTATAAATATGTTATGTAAAGCCGTTTTCTGTGCATGTGGTGTTAACCTGTAATTAATTGTTGCACTTGTAAATGTTACTCTAGTCATTAAATCAGAAATGTAAATAGTGTAAACAATTGTTGGTTAACCTAAATAAAAATAAATAATTGAATGTTTATGTACAAAAACGCCATAGTTGCGAAATTCGCGCGCACGCTCCGCCGGGGTAACGGGATAAAACAATTACACCTGTGACGCATGTGCCGGCGCCGCCGCCGCTCAGACTGAAGTAAACATGGCCACTGTCACGTATTTCGCACGTACCGCCTCCGTGCAGATCGTCATTTCTCTTTCTAACCCTTAGGTTACGTTTAAATTAAAAAAGATAGGTAGCATTATTGTTCACTTCAAAATATCTTATTCATGGTACTGAATGGAAGATTTGTATTTGCATTGAAATAGAAGCTATTATTGTCCCGCGTATGAGAAAATTTAAATTAGTCGACAACAAGTTGTTTGTTTACCTATTTTGGCGGGTGTACGGATGTGATGGCTTGATTGACCTATTAATAAATAGACACGGCAACGTTAATAATGAAGATTTTTTTGAAAAATGTGTCCTATATTAAAAAGTTCAATTGATTCTGCTCGTTATTCTGATCAAACTATTTTCAGGTTTTGCGCATTTAACGTTACAGGTTGTATAATACGAAACCTCGATGATGACAGAATAATATTGTTTAAAATTGTATTCCTCGAGGCTCCTTGCGCATGTGTGTGTGTTTGTGTGCGTACTGACCGGTGGAGTTTCCGGCGATGGCGATGAGGTCAGCGAGCACCTCGAGCGCGTTGATCTTATTTTGCACGTGGTTCAGCAGCAGTGTCTCCACTAAACTAGTGCCGTTCGTACTGCAACACGTAACAATACATCAGCATGACCAGTTCAATGCTCTCTCACTTACTGCACTTGTTACTGATACATTCTGTATAGTTATCAAAGAGCACCGTGACTACGTGTGATGTTTGTTTCCTTGTATTGTTAAGTTTTGAACTTGATAAAATTAAAAAAATATGGCAATATCACCATATTTATTGAATAAGAATATAATAGAATAGAATATACATTTACAATATTTAGCAAATCTTCTTTTTTTTTTTAATCTATTCATCATTCCAATGTTTTTCACATTTTTTGTTTTTCAGTTTGGTGAAAAATACTCTGCGCAGAATTTTCGGGGCTGCGGCTACAACTATTAATGTGTAAGTATGTATATACGAGTAGTATGGTAGGTACGTACGCGCCGAGGAGGCTGAGCAAGCCGAAAAGCGGCTTCGAGTCAACACCGCCGGCTCCGCACCACTGCGGACAAACAACACGTTAGTAAACGAGTGACGCCCACTGTGACCACAGCACCGACAAACTATTTGAGATACATTGAATGTGATGTGTGGCCACTTGGCCAGTCGGTGGCAACAAGAAAGAAATGGATGGATTTTTCGAATGCAAATAGGAATATCAGTGACAAGGAGAGCGATGAGATGTGTGAAGAAACCAAAACATCGATCGGCTCGTTAGTAAAGTGGGCCAATATTCAAGAGCATGCACCGCCACAGTGTGGATAATGTTCCCATTTATGACATGTAAAGTGGGGCCTTCGCTATTGTTCTTGCAGACGAACTCGGCAGGCCGCGCTGACGTCCCCGCCTCGTTATGATAATGAACAAGACACTAGGTCCCGTCGTTATATCATAATTGTCTTCTTAAAAGGATTAACACATTATTATAAGTTTCTATAAGAACTTCTACCTTTAATACTTTCAAAATCCAACACCTAATTTTGAAAGATCTGAATTCGTCGAAAAGGTAGGTATTTTATCTTTGCGGTGATTCCATTGTAATGCTGTTAAAGTCATTGAATTTATGAAGCTTGTGTCTAGCGATTTGCACTTACATTTCTAAATCTTTTAATAACAATCGTATCAAATGTATGTGCTTAGATCACTTCTTAGAATACATGTCAGTCTGCCTCCGCCAAATCCAAATAAGCGAGTTAATCTTCTTCCAAGAACCCAGCACAAAACCACCTTCGCAACACATCAATTCTACACACTAAGTACACACATATACCAACAAATTAACTCGCAAATAAATATTATACATTTAACCGTACACAAACTTAAACCCATAGTAACAGAGTGGCTATTACAAAAAGACTATGCCTACACAGAGTCTTTACTCACATACATCGTCTAGCAACAAAAGTACTCACTGTCTAACACACACAATAATAGCACACATACGCCTATATGTCCAATCCATATCTATGGGCCTTAGTTGCCTGAAATAAAGGAATAAATAAAAATAAAAAAGTCGTAAACACGCACACACACACACACACACACACACACACACACACACACACACACACACACACACACGCGCGCGCGCGCACACACACACACCACACACACACACACACATACACACACACACACACACACACACACACTCACACACACACACACACACACACACACACCCACTAACACACAACTAAACCATTTAAGTTTAATAATATCCTGATTTACCTCAGTACCGATCACCTATAGTATTAAATTATGTTTAAGGAACTGCTCGGCCGAACACTGTCTCTTAAAATACAGGTGATCCTAGTTTAAGAGGCAGGATTACATAAATTATTGTACAGATTTTGCAACATTTGTTTTGTTTTATGTATATCTGTAGCTTTTGTTGGTGAATAAGCAATTTTATTATTATTATTATTACTATAAATTTGAATATAATATACAAGCTGATTGGAAGATGGGTGCAAAGCTTTAAGGCGAAGATAGTACAGACAGTTTAGAACAATTTAAGCCATGGTTGTCTTAGACGAAGTCTTACCATTTTTTTTTAACCTAACCTAACGTTAAATTTAACGTCCAATGCGCTGGACAGCCGTCTTGCTGAAAGACGACTGTTCGGTCTCTTTCGAATATCGGAATGATTAGATGTAAGGGAACACTTAAATAATTGCTTCCCTGACAGCTGGATCGGCACAGATGGACCCATCCCTTGGCCCGCTCGCTCACCAGATCTGACCCCGCTGGACTTTTTCGTGTGGGGCCGGGCCAAGGAACCGGTGTATACGAATGTTGAAATAAACACGAGAGAAGAATTGATGGAGAGAATTAATTCAGCGTTTGAAACGATGAAACTGGAGATGATGTTGAAAATAACAACAACAGAAGTGAGAAGACGTAGCTGTGCTTGTATTAGGAATCATGGCAGACATTTTGAACATGAACAGTAAATAATTTAGATTCAAATGTTGTTTTAATTACTCCGCCTAAAATTTAAAATTTCTCCCTCAAATTGGTTTGTAGATCCTAATTTCAATAATTTGTAAAATATCCTCGTAAATGATACCTCAAAGGAAAGAGCGATTATCACGCATGTTTTCAAAAATATTTGAACAAAAAAAGCACCCTTTGTTTTTTTTTTTAAATGAGGTTTTCAAAAATGATTTATGATTTTTTTTAATTTATATGAACTTTAAATGTCTGTAAAAAAATGTCTAACGACAGAGAGGCCTAGAACATGTTTTGCTAGATTGCTTACACATTACTTTAATAAAATAAAATAAAAATGAATTAATTTATCATTCAATTTAGCTATAAATAACCAGTTTAGTTAAAATTTTGGCAATTTTCGAAAAAAATCTTAAAAATTAGGTTAAAAAAAAATGGTAAGACTTCATCTAAGACAACCATGGCTTAAATTGTTCTAAACCGTCTGTACTATCTTCGCCTTACAGCTTTGCACCCATCTTCCAATCACCTTGTATAAGACTAGTATTCGTCCTCTACCTGCCTATATCCCATGTGACATCGGCGGAAAAGTTTACCTCTTCCGTTCTCCACGATCAGTTGTCAGTTGTGTGTACACATTCCATTATTTTTTCTTGGTCTCCCTTTTCCCTTCCATTCATCAGCTTTTAAAATTATTTAACACTCTGTGTTCCAGGTGCATTTAGATTAATTTTGGGTGGTTGTTGCCTTTCAATTTCTTTAGTAACTGGTGCTGTTATGAAACTTCCCCTATAATCGTTACTAACTTTAAATATTGTAAGTAGTCACTCTACACATCCACCTCAACATTCTCGTCTCCGCTTCATACCATGTTCTTTACGATCACACAATAAGGAAGGTATCACTCACGAGCAGCAGCAGCGCGGGCAGCAGCAGCGCAGCACACGAGTAGCGCCACATGACGAGAAGTACGAGTGTAAAAGTGTGTGAGTGAAGTAGCACTGACCACTAGTACAGTGAGGGCGGCGAGTGGCAGGCGAGTGCGGAGCGGCGGCGGCGGCACCGTATATATCGCCCGCGCATTACCATCTCAATGAGACGCGCGCGCTGACACCACACACACATAAAACAAAAATAAACCAGTAAAACAAAAATCAACAAAACATAATAATTTTCTTCTACACTGGACCACAAAGAAAGCGCGTCGGTAACACAAACCTCAATAACATCCAAAATATTTGAGCTAGCGTTATGAAATCAGAAATCAGAAATATTTTATTTGTGATACATAGGTAGGTACAGTGGTTGGACATGTTTTAGGTTGATGTGCGCTATGATCAGCCTATTAAATTATAGGCATACAAAAAGAATTAATTACAATGTTTACTTGCAAAGCTTACTCGTACTAAACTACAAATTTACTACATAAATGATTGTATTATTTGATTACTATAGGAACAGAAGTCAAAATAATTGGTTAGGTAAATTTCAAAATAATTTGTTAGGTAAACGTCAAAGTAATTTGTTAGGTAAATGTCAATATAATTTGTTAGGTAAATGTCAATATAAAGACTGTACTAAAGAAAATTTTATAGTGCCTAAATCAGTGTCATAAAAGTTTAAGATTATGAAGTTTATTTTGAGTAACAGTAAGTTAAGTAAAAATGTCAATGTTTACTAGATTTCGAAAATTGTGCCACGGTTTCAGATATGCAATTTTTACACATTTTAGTATTTTGTATTGCCACCACGAGCTGTTAATACAGCTGTTACACAGTTTTGCATGCTTTCCACCAGATTTCTGATCCGATGCTGAGGAATATTCTCCCATTCCTCTATCAGTGCTTCTTTCAGTTCACGAAGCGCAATTGGAGAGGAATTTCACTGGCGTACACGTCGTCCCAGCTCGTCCCAGGCATGCTCGATGGAGTTAAATTCTGGGCTTCGTGCTGGCCACTCTATGCGTGTGATAGTGACATCTTCAAGGTAGACCAATACTATCCAAGCTGTATGTGTAAGAGCGTTATCTTGCATAAAGATGGCGTTCTCGCCAATGTTTACTGAAAATGGGCCAACATACTCATTTAAGATTTAATGTACGTATCTTCTGCAGTTAAAGTGCCATGTTCTATTACCGCTAGATGTGACTTTAGGAAGAAATTCCAGCCCATACGTGTATGGAGTTTCCGCCGTATGGCACTTTCTCTTCAATGCAAGCTTGGTTAAAGCGCTCTCCTGGTCTTCTGTAGAGTCTTTGCCTCCCGTCGCGCTTGTATAGCATGAACCAAGGCTCGTCCGAAACATTACTCTTGACCAGTAATCCAGAGTCCAATTCATGTATTCTCTAGCGTAACTCAGCCTTTAATTTCGATGCTGCCTTTCGAGTTTTGGACTATCTGCAGGTCTAAATGGCAACAGTATCAATAGTTGATAAATGTATCAATCCTTCTTATTCTTGAGTTTTCTTCTTGTTCAATCGATCCCTCATTATTGAGGATCATGGTCACTGGACCCTTTTAAGTGGACAATCTGCCCCCACTGACTTCGGTCCAAAGGTGCCATCACCACCTGCTGAAATTTGCTTGAGAATGTGATTAACTTTAAAAGGCTGCTATCTCCTCTTCGCATTCTGGTTCCAAAATAGGTCAAAATACGCTGTAGGCAAACTGTAGACATTCGGGTCTTGATTCCGAGTTTTCGAGAAAGGACATACATATTTGTGCGTTTGGCTGTCCACAGTATTAGTTAAGAACCACATTTCAAATGGGTCTATTCTCTGTCTTTCTCTTGCCCGGATTGTGAACTTCTCACCTACATAGAGGGAAATCGGGAAAACTAGTGCTCTGATCAATCGGGCTTTGCTATTATAACTTATACTAACATTTTTCCAGATGTTCCGGAGGCGTGTCGTAGTATCTTTATCTATGACTATCCGTCGTTTTATTTTTGGGACGCAGGTGCATTAATTATTAAAATTTGAATCCAGATAAACGAATTTGTCCACAGTATCAATAACTTAGATGTTGATGGCACCTGAAAGCTTGGTTTTCTGCCTATTCAAGCAAGCCAGGTTTTTGCGAGTCCTTATTTTTCACTTTCCACCACCAATATTATGTAGTATCTCCTTCATGTCGTCAAATGTTGTGGCAAGGAGAATGGTGTCGTCAGCGTACCGCAGATTGAAAATGCGCTTTCCATCAACGGCAAACCCTTTTTCCCAGCCCTCAAAAGTTGAATTATATACTCTCCATACATATGGAAGAGCAGAGGTGAGAGGATGCATCCCTGTTTAACGCTTTTCTTAATGGAGAACACATTCGAATAGTTGGTGTCTTTTTTGACGAAAGAGCGGTTGTTAATGTAGAGGCATCGGACTAAGTCAATAAGGTGATGAAGCGTACCCATGTCTATTAGAACCTCCCACAGCTTATCCCACTGCACACAATAAAAGGCTTTGGTGTTATCAATGAAACACAACAACACAGGGCTGTTAAATTACCGGTTCTTTTCTATGATTTGGCGAACATTCAGGATTTGTTCCCACGTGCCTTTGCCTTTAACAAAACCTGCTTGTACTTCTGGAATTCGTGAATCGAGAAAGTGTTTTGGCCTGTTGTTTATGATTGTACGGTTTGTACGGTTCGTTCGTGTTAGTTCGTTGTGTTGTTCGGTTCGTTGATGTGGTTGAGGTTGTTGTTTAGGTTGAAGCGCGTAGAGAAAAGATCACTTAGTTCCCGTTAGCTTTATTACGTATAAATAGTGTTTACAAGTAAAACTGCTGACAATTCCTTTAAGGCTCGGAGAGTAGTGATACTCTCAGCCGCCAGTGCCATTCGAGTTCAGCCACTCAGGTCAATAAAAGACGTACCCAGGAAATGGTAGTTTTATAGTTCTATAGACCAAACCTGAAATCGCGAAAAAACATCAGCTCTTCCCTACATTTTGAGGATTTATGTACAACATAAATGCAAGGAACAGCTGTTTTTTTTTCGCGATTTCGGGTTTAGTCCCATTGTAAAAGTTTTTCATAATGATGAGTACAATGACGTCTTATAAGGATGCCCATAAATTTAATTTTACCATCTAGTATACAGATAGGTACGTACGCGCCGAGGAGAGTGAGCAGGCCGAACAGCGGCGCCCCGTCCGTGCCGCTGGTGCCGCACCACTGCGGATAAGCAACACGTCAGTACACTCCGTGTTGAGTTTTTAATCGGTGATAGTAATAATCCCTCATCTAGATTATGCAGTTGTATAATAGTATCAAACAATAATATTATGAAAGACAAGCCGTTGCCCCGATGGAATTTCCCATCGTTTAAAAATTACAAACTTTCATACATTTTGAATTTATTTTTATTTATTTAATTATTTATGTACACACAGTAAAAAAACACATGGATATGACATAATTATAATTTGAGTACAAAGGTACTTAAATCTTATTTATTATTTAAGTATAAGGAAAATCCCAGACCCAGTGGTTTAGGCTGTGCGTTGTCTGTCAATGAATGAATATAAGATTTGAATAAGTAGATTTTTTATAAGTAGACACACAATCAGCAGCAGTACGGGCAGCAGTACCGCGACACACGAACAGCGCCACATGACGTATGATGTAGTAACGATATGCGACAGCTAAGCACTAGTTCGTGAGGGCGGCGAGTGGCGGGTGAGTGCGGAGCGGCGGCGGCGGCGGCGCTGTATATACCGCCCGCGCATTACCAACTCAATGAGACGCGTGCGCCGACACCGCTACACGACTGAGCTGACTGAGCACACCGCACGCGCAGCACATCGACAAGATCCACTCGTGACGAGCAGGGTACTGCTGCACGGTTACGTGCTCCATTTTAGGCAACTTCTTACTGTACAGTACATAAGTGTTTAAATTTTAAATAAGAAACAGCATTGCATAGTAATTGAAAAGTGGCTCGAAGTTTCTCTGTTCTAGTAATAAGTTAACATTCAGTAATGCTCTCCTTATGTTTAAAAATTATATAATGTAAGGAATGCACATCCACAATAGTGTTACTGATTCCAACCTAACAATGTATTCACACATGTATTAATCATAATTCCAGATCGGGATTTATGGCGAAACTTCTACCACCATTCGCAGAATAGTGCAAAACCACAAATCGTTGTTTTTCAAATATTTTTTTAAATAAATAAATCCCCTAAAAATAAAATCACGATTCGTCCTGCTGGATGTATGATCTGTCAACTGACGGTTGCACATAATACTCAACGCTAGTAGCGCACTGCAGCCGCCGCGTCCGTGCTGACAAGTTGGCTCACGTCAGCCGTGTGTACTCTCAAGACATGTGGAGTGGATCTTCTGTTGCTGCTGGTAAGTTAAACACTGGTTACCGTTACATTGACAGTTCGCGACCATGGATTAACCGTGTACAATCGATCGTCACGCGGCGGCAGCACAATGTCACACGTCCGTGCAGCTTGTAGGCGAAGGCTGCTCTGTGAACTCAATCAAGATGCTCAAGACAATTAGGTACATGATTGTGTTGCACAACCAACGCTCGCTATATAGGTTGTGGTTATTTTGCTGTCTTGTTTCAGGTCGTTCTTTTGCGATAATTGTGTTGTAGCGAGTACCATGTAGGTGTAGCACATCAGTGTCGCGACAGTGTGTCGGGCTGTCGGGTGAGTATCGTCGGTATCGGGATTCGGTAGCGGCTGATCCCCTCTTTGTGCGTCGCATGGCTTGTCGCCGGGGTGGGGGGTGCGGGGCGCGGGGAGCGCTCCCGCGATGCGAGGAAGGGGGAGCTTCGGTGGATCGCTCGCGGGTTTGGCTTGTCAGTTTGCTCGCGGCACCCGACGAGACAGGACGTCCCGTGTGTGTGTGTGTGTGTGTTAGTGTCGATAGACTCCGCGTCCCGACATCGGTGAGTGTTACACGATTACAACACAGTGCTTCAGTGAATTAAACACATTTCCGACGATACTCATCACATAAGTTACCGTCGGTTCCAAGTTTCTTCGCTTCAAATTTAATTATTTTTTATAAATCTCGTAATTATTTTTAGGGAACATTTATCTTCGTCAACGATCACGTTTGAATATGAAGGCATCTTTGAAATATCCTTGAAATAAGGTTCGATGAAAGACGTCTGTCTCTCTGTCATTCATAAATGTACACTGCATACGAAACAACGAATGGGGAAGACAGTGAGAGTGACGATGCTTCTTGAGCATTGCTTGAGTGTAAGTAATGACTATGGTCAGCAGTGTGCTCGCCTGCTCGACATCGGACTGCCTGCCGGAGGATGTTCATCTCATTTTCGTTCTTTGAACTAGTTGTGTCAATGAACTGTTCTATACAATATATAAAACGCTATTGACATTCAAAAGTATTACTGCACTTAAGACGTCATTTTAAATATTTATATTAAATATATAAACCAAAACACGTTAAATTCAAACACATTGCAATTTGCAATGATGTAAATCCAAGTGCTGCCGATATTTGTCTCATCCTGTATACTGATATGGATATAGACATAATAGTAGCGTTCACAGTACTGTATCGCGAACACAAGCTATTGTCACAACGTTACGTACACAATAACAGGTGTTCTGTACAGAAACATTCGTGTGTCTCTCATTCGTGCTGGCTTTGACATTAGCTTTCATCGTATTGTTTTAGATAGAACTCCTATACAGTTTTCTATTGAAATGAAAACACTTGGGCAATATGATTAAGCTCCATTTCTGTTGTCGGTACATATTATGCCTGTACTTAAAGAGTGGTGAGCGACAATAGTGCAGCGGGTGTCTGCACCTTAACCGCTGATCCAGTGAGAACGAAGACCTTCCAGCTTTCAACAATTTCGCTTCGCCTACCCGGGCGCGTTGGCACTGCTCTGATACTCAACTAGCAGCTTCGTTGTTTCATGCTGATCTATTCTGCAAAAGTCTCACCGTGAAAATTTGGGTGAAGTGTCAATTGTGTTGATTTCTAATGCCCTAGAGACCTAGCATCAAGTGAAATGAAAACTCACTTCAGCTCAGTTTTTACGGTTAGATTTTTACAGAATTGATCAGCTAGTCTGGAAGTGTCAACGGCGTCTTTCACAGCTCATATCGCGATATGCCTGAACAACTGAATGTCTTGTGGAAG
The DNA here is from genome assembly GCA_949629135.1 of Eremobia ochroleuca. Taxonomy (NCBI): domain Eukaryota; kingdom Metazoa; phylum Arthropoda; class Insecta; order Lepidoptera; family Noctuidae; genus Eremobia; species Eremobia ochroleuca. The sequence continues at coordinate 14,783,275 of OX451410.1, read as the reverse complement.
TAGTAGTAGCGCTGAAATGAATCGAAGTGTTACGAAGGTCCTATTAGGTGTTAAGTATATTCAAGGTTATTTTAAATGCGTAAGTAAATAAATATTTAGAAGTAAAATGGCTTAACGGGCAGTCACATGAGGGCAATTAACAAATCGGACTTAGTACGTGATAAATCTAACTTGGAAGTAGTGATGGTCGGCCGCTGCCGCGGCACCGCTCGTTGCGCTCGCTCAGCTCGCGCTTTTGGTCACAATTCTAACCTAGCGCATTTGGTCTGGGTGGCCTGGTTTAGTTACTGCGACCAATTCGGCTCGCGCGTGATTGATCACAGTTCGAACCTAACCACTGAAGTGCCGAATTATTTTTTTCTCACATTTCCACTCTATTATATAAATGGCCTAAGCATCAGCCAGCCAGTTCATTTAATGTTGTATTAGGCGCATTGGCTGAATATCATACTTGAAACAAACTTGAAAATGGTTTATCACGGAAAAGTTACAAAGTTATTATTTTACGAGGCGTAGTATACTATGCCTCATAATGTCAGTCAAGCATCTGTATTAGCTCTGTTCGTATAAGTTTCAATCTGGAGGGGTGTAGCGCTAACTAGCTTGATATTTGATTCTAAACTTGAGATTGGTTTTAGAGTTCGAAATCACGAATGATTCTCGTCACAGCACCAAGTTTCCTGATTGTATCAAGACTTTACTCGACATAAATAATAAGTTCCTTCAGAGAGAGGAATAGGTACTTCAGAGCAACGAGCTATAGTGATCTATGAGATCTGTGAATTTTGAGTTCACTAATCGGTATCCTGTTTCATCGAAACCCAAAGACAACTTGGTCATTGTTAGATTTAGTTATTTGACCTCCTAACACGACTGTTAATGATGTTCATGTTAGAGGGCAATTCTATTCCGGAGTAGAATCCGTTCCGCGAGTGTTAATACCAGCTGTACAGTGTACAGTCAGCGCAGCGGTCGGTCGCGACGACGCGAGGCGGTGGTTGGCGACTGCAGTAACTCCACGTTTATTACCCTCAATAGATTTACAACTTTACGACAAGTGGGAGTTCGCTGTTGGTGGTAGAAGTTGGAGCAGGACATTAGTCAGGTGTCGGCGGAATGAAACGAATATGAAAACTGGAAAGCGAAAATTGCTGCGAAACAATAAAATTGTGTAAAGTAGAACGATAAATTCGTAATATACGTTTCCTCGCGCACCCTCAAGCTTGTCGCAACTTGTTATTGCTAGAATTTTTCTTGAGCGCGCTGTCGTTGACATTTATCAAGAGCGAGCATCGCCCCCTCACCCTGACCCCCCTGTCCCACGTGAATGGTGTGAGAGCCAAAAGAGAAGTGACGAACTAATCGTGAAGGCTGCATAACATTGTGCGAGGGATCGAAGTTCTAGTGTGAGAGCGATGCGTGCCGAGGATCACGCATGATGTCAGCATGTGCTGCGAGGACAACATACACTGCCGCCGTACAGTGATCACATTCTGTTCGTCGGGGGACTCGACTAAATAAATACACATTGCTGGAACTGTGTTTGTCGCTGATTATTGCGCTAGTCGCGCACTGCACTGCGAGCTCCTCAATCATGAATTCACCGCGCAACCTGATGCTGTATAAATATCATCGCGGACACGTTCCGGAACAATATCCTCGTCCTTAGCGAATATGTATTGTACGCTATACCTGATTGAACTAGAAAGAACACCGTCGCATCAGGAGTATATTTCACATGAATCTTTTATTTAACCCAGCTAAGACATCGATAAAGTTTACACGACTTATTAAATCAGAAGCAGCCCCGTGAAACGTGAAGTGTTAAAGTCAATAACACTCATTATTCGGAACTCCTAGTGTAAAGTTATCGCGAGTGATGTATTCCGATAAACGCGATGAGAATGAAACGTACTGAATGTGTGTTTACGAGGAAACTTCACGGATAATGGCCTGTGTTAGTTGAAAGAGGTGGAGGGGGGAGGAGCTCACCTGAACACTCTCTGACACTCTCGCTGACAAAGCTACATGAAATTGTACAGGCTTTTTGGATCAGGATCCAAAAAGTCTGTGCAATTTCATGTAGCTTTTTACATAATTGTTGTGGTATAAATTGTATTAGACAACGATTGTAAGAATTTGACAATAAAAACACAACAGTCTTTAGGAAGCAATATAAAACCACCTTTAATTGTTTGTGAAATGTTAGACAAGTAGAAACTCGTGTTCTCATAAAGGGTGAAGAGTTAAAACCCGAAAATTCCACAGTATTCTTAGGCATAACTTTGGATGCCAAGCTTCAATGGGGCCCCCATATAGATAAATTGTCAAAAAAGCTTAGCTCTGCAGCATACGCCGTTAGGAAAATTCGTGATTTAACTGGACATAGTTATGCAAAAGGGAACCAACCCACAAATAGGTCAAAATTGAGTTAAGTATACAGAAACATTTTAAAATGTACCTTCTATCGGCCCTATAAAGATCATAGTTTTCTGATGACTCTTTCTTATCAAAACATTATTCGACAAAGATACCAACTCATATAATAGCAGTTTCCGAATAAAATAAAAAGACCCATGCTGTATGGTAATGTTAAAAACTGCAAATCTTTGTGATTATATTGATTGACAAAGAACCATGTCACATGGTTCCGCATAAAGCATATTTATTTTAATTTACAAAAGAGATCATGCGGTTTGGTTCCAGTTTGCATAATACAATTGCCGTCAGTCTATGAGGTTCATACCACATGGTTCCTTGTTAATATTATTTTATTTGCAATTTATAACCGATTACGTGTTTTGGATCCAGAATGTGTAATAAAAAAACAGATAAATTACCTACTACCTACTGCAATAATCCATTTGACATGATTCTTTATTATTTTTTTAAAGTACGTGTTTTTTTTTGTCATTACAATTTCTTAAAAAAATACGCAACTCTGGATTTAGTTATTTTGTTTAATTTAATAAAGAAAAACTAATTGTGTACAACATGGTAGTTCTTTTTTTATAAATATGATAACTTTTGAACTGAACTTGGAAACATTATTTCATAAAAAGTTTACCTCGCACAACAACACGTTCAAAAGTTGTAACTAAAAGTTGGTCTTTACTACGAAAAAAACAAAATGAGTGCAAGGACAAGAGCCATTCGTCGAAGTTGTCGCCTTAACAGCTGTTCAGAATCAGATGATGAAGACAGCAACGTTCAGGTTCGAGGCGATAAAAGCTTTATATGTTATTTATTTTAAATTTTGCTTTGCTAACAACATCTGTCCCCTCCGACTTATGTATCTTATAATCTATCTCCACGGACGTCCCGTTTTATCCCTGATTATTTGGTGGTGAAAACTGCTGGTGATGGGAAACACCTAATCCTATGAAGTGATACGTGCGGTGAACAAAACTGTAATATAAAACAACATATTGAACAAATCAATATACGATTTCTAGAATCGGGACACAGCTTTCTTCCCAACGACACTGATTTCGGAAGAATTGAATCTTCTGTAAAAACAACAGAGGATATACACACCTGATTAGGTACACAGATGCAGGTTATGAAAAATTCTAAAAAAAATAAACCATGCACGTACATAGAATGAAGGCTGAAGATTTCTTGTCTTCATTGAAGCTGGAAAAAGCTTATCAAATAGGAAGAAAACTGTAGATGGTCATAAAGTGTCCTGGCTTGACACAAAGGAAATAATACTCAAAAAGGAGGAAATGTTCACAATTTTTATGAGATCTAATTTGACCGAGGATTATAAAAGGGTTAACATAAAAAAAAATGTACACGGTAGGCCAACTTTTGTTCTTACGAGGGAGGTAACGAACCTCTTTGGCTAAACAGGAAGCCTGTTTCTGACACTAAGTTAAAGGACCTGAAGAGCCTTCTGCACCTCATTCCTAAAGACTCCCATGGCTTTTATATTAATGTGGTTGGAGACGATAGAATTGATGATGATCTGGAAGGTTTTTCAGGGCAACCTGATTGCGAGGTGGATGAACCAGATGAGTGAAAATAATAAATTTATTTTTTGACCCATCTGGTTCCTCAGCTCGCTCCCTCTAGAGCAAGTTAAGCCGATTATATGAGTAATTAGGTATCTAAGTGATTTTTAAATAATATTTCCTTAAAAAACCTGACTTTTTGATATTTTCACTAATAATATACACATGTTTATATATTATAACAAGGAACCAACCCACATATTAGCTTTTTTGCAAGAAGGAACCAGAGATAGTTTATTAAAAAAAAAAGCACTTTTTATATAAAAAAAACGCTTTTTTTCATATAGATTCTTTTAAATGTGTTATCTTACACTATACTGCAAAATAATTCTTTCATAATTGTGAAAAGTTTACTTTCTACACAACATTTTGTTAAAAATCGTTTTTTCTCGAAACTGTCGTTGTGTGGGTTGGTTCCCTTTTGCATAAGTACGTCCACTGATTTAGAGACAGCCCGTTTAGTTTACTTTAGTTATTTTCATAGTGTGATGTCATACGGTATTCTGTTGTGGGGAAATGCCGCCGATATTCAGACAATTTTTATTTTACAAAAAAGGGCAATTCGTTCCATTTATAAATTACTAGCGACCCGCCCCGGCTTCGCACGGGTGCAATGGAGAACACTGATAATTGTAGAGCCATTATTTCTCGTAAAAAGTATAGGATAAAAATGGTTATTGTGGGTTATCCCTAAGAGATAGACATATACCATCCGGACCTTTTTTGTAGACCGTTTTAAGGTGTACAATACTGTAGTACATTATTTTGATCTATCTCGACGGGTTCAGCCAGCGTTTACAATGTAAGCGCAAAAAAATGTGTTTATTTACGACATTACATTAGAAACCTCTAAAATTATCAGTGTTTCTCTACTATATTATGCATGTATTATACATATAAACCTTCCTCTTGAATCACTCTATCGATTAAAACAAACCGCATCAAAATCCGTTGCGTAGTTTTAAAGATCTAAGCATATATAGGGACAGACAGACAGCGAAGCGACTTTGTTTTATACTATGTAGTGAAGTCCCAGACACTCCCTCAGAGACAAGTTTAAAGAGATTAATATAATGACTGTGCCTTCTCAGTACATTTATGATAATCTTTTGTATGCACATAAACATATTAATCTGTTTAAAAAATACAGTGATATCCATAACATAAATACTAGGAACAAACACAAATTTGTTGTTCCTACAACAAGGCTCAAGAAAGTAGGTGGCTCGTTCAGATGCCAATGTATACGTTTTTATAATAAACTTCCTAGCCACATTCAAGAACTAAGCATTAATAAATTCAAATCTTTTATAAAGCTAAAACTATGCCAGAAAGCCTATTATACTGTAAAAGACTATATTGAGGACAAAAAAGCTTGGGATTGAGCTGCTCCAATAGGTCTAGACAGTGAATGTTGTTTATTTTTTATTTTTTGCTGATTTACACTTTTGTTTTTTTTTTTTTTCTCTTTCTAAATATCTATTTATATACAGAATGACATGAACATTTACTGTTTAAAGTCTTATATTATTTTAATTATTGTGAATGTGAGGACTATGTGGGTCATTGTTTCCGTTTTAATCATGGTCTGGCACTTTGAGTGGTTTATGCGGTCTACACAAATGTCCTGTCCTTGGTATTACTCGTCGAATCGTTGAGCTCCTTAAGTTTTGAGTTGAGCTGCACGGTTACTGACGAATGCGTGCACTGACTGCACAGGTCCACTCAATCTGTGTGGTTCTTTCCTCAAAAGACCACTTCAGACACCAATCTACATAGTCCTCAAAGATCAAAGATTATGTCCGGATTTTTATATACACATTGACATTGATGAATATTATATAAACAATGACATGGATATTTACTTTGTAGTATCTTATTTTTTATTATTATTACTGTGAGTGTGAAGACTATGTGGGTCATTTCTTTTTTCTATTTCCTTCTTAGTTAGTTTTAATCATGACCTGGCAGTTTGAGTAATTTATGCGGCCTACCCAAATGTCCTTTCATTGGTATTGTTCGTCGAATCGTAAGGCTCCTCAAGTTCTTAGTTGAGCTGCACGATTTTTGACAAATGCGTGCACTGACTGGACAGGTCCGCTCAATCTGTGTGGTTCTTTACTCAAAAGACCATTTCAGACACCAATCTACATGGTCTTCACATGATCTGACCAAGATTATGTCTGGACTTTAAAAGAGACTGTGACCTCTGAGTTTGTTTCGGCCTTTCTTCTCAGAGTAGTCAGATAGGAAACGCCGACCTCATCTAGTTTAAAAAAAAATATGATTGACATGTAAAAGTGTTTGTACAAACCTACTTACAGAAAATAAATCATTTATCATTTGTGTGTCGTGAAGGCGTCAGATTGAAGATGAACGTATGATTGCCTACACCCCCCTTGAGAAGTTTCAAACTGATTCAATTGAGGTTTCACAAAGTTACATGTTGCTTTAACAACATCAAGGAGACCGTATAACAATATACAGGGGGATGGATAATGTTATTGCAAAGATTTAGTATGCTCTGGTATAGGTAGGCCTATCTATCTGCCTCTAAATAGATGTTACAGATCTACTTAATATTAAATTCATTTATTCACTGACAGACAACGCACATTCTGAACAACTGGCCCTAGAATTATGCAATGAGGTTAACCTCTTGTGAGAAATAAAAATTCCATATTTTAATATGGGATGAAAGTTTGTATGGAAGTTCGTTATTTTTGTTGATGGGATATCCCATCGGGCATATAGCATAAGCATAGCATAATCAGCCTATAACGTTCCCACTGCTGGGACACAGGCCTCCTCTCAGTGAGGAGTGGGCCGTAATCTACCATGCGAGCCCAGTGCGATTTTTGGTTCTAGGACATGCCGATTTCCTCACGATGTTTTCCTTCACCGTAACTTGATAACAGTGCACACAAAGTAAAGTGCCGGCCTGTAAGGTACCTACATCTCATAGCTCGAGGCCAATACCACTGCTCTCACACACACAGCTTGTCAATAGATAAAATATATAATTATACAGATCGGACTAACTTACCTAGTGACGTCCGATCCTTAATTATGTGAAGTAATCTCGTCCTCATTGTATACTTTGTAGTTTGCACTCTTGCACAACTCGCTGATCACATTATTTAAAGATTTCATCATAAAAAAACACAAATGTTATCTGTGGTCCAGTCGTTGGCGCGCTCTCCTGTCATCTGTCAAATCATTCTTTCAAAGCATAAGAACGGGACTTCCCGATGACCTTTATGGGCATCGCAGTCCCGGTCCAGTGCATACAGCACAACACAACTTTTAGAAGGGGTTTAATAAGGCAATCCAATACACCTAAGTGTGATGATTATCTGGGAAGGGTTGGGATACAATGAGGACGAGATTACTTCACATAATTAAGGATCGGACGTCACTAGGTAAGTTAGTCCGATCTGTATAATTATGCTTCGTAATCTCGTCCTCATTGTATACTTTGTAGATGTTTAAAGAATAAAGTTGTGTTGGTATAACAAAAAATAAGCATTGTTGAAGAAATTGAACATTGTAAATAAATCAACATGTTATTCTAAGTTTGTTATTTAGGCACTAATTCTAAATGTAGGTATTTCTGTTTAAGAATCAGTCTATGTTAAGGTCAATAGTTACCAACTTAATGTATAATTCTCTAATGACTATTAGTTTCTGGAATTCTTATTCAGTCTTGAATCAATTAGTTTAATTAATAATCCTGTAAGGCACACAACCAGTTCCTATAGGTAATCGAACAATTAACATTGACATGTAAGTAAATAAGTTCTTTGAACAACCACCCTATAGAGGACACAGCTGGTGCAAAAGCATTAGAATCAGAAATGAAAAGGTCTCTTATAAAAATGAGCATTTGTGGGCCTCAGTATTGACACCTGCGTCACAGCTTTTTTTTTTTTTTTTTTTTTTTTTTTTTCTTTTCTCACACTACGAATTTCTCCTGTATTGTGGGTGATTTTACAAACATTTAAAGTCACATACACACTACTTGTAGGTCACACAAATGTTTGTTCCGTGCGGGAATCGAACCCGCGACACGCAGCGCAGCAGTCAATGGCTTAACCACTGCGCCGTCAAAACTCAGATACTTTGGAGTATATCACTATTATTTAAAATTTGTTTTATCGATCCACTACATATTGGTTACAGTAGAGGTGGCATAATTAGGTTTTCTTATAATATTCTTTAAAAATGGTAGTTTCAAGTTGAGTTGAGATCTACCCAGTGCAGAAGTTTTAATTATATCTGAATTTTTAAGTTAATATTTATAAGAAATGTTATCTACATATAAGTGACAAGGTTTGAATTCTGTGTGCAGTTACAAGAACTATTATATATACTAATTGTTTGGTTAGTAATTCTAAACCAAGGGTTTGACTATGAAAAAAATTATATAACCCAAAGCAATACTGGGGTCCAAAACTATTTCATATTTGGAGTTCTTTGGTCTTAATATAAATATATTCCTGGTCTAAATGACAATCCTTGATTATACTTAGTGGTAAAATTTATATGGCTATGGTGACAGCCTAGGGGTCAATATCTTGATTCTATCCAAGAGAATCAACTGATTTAGTGTAAATTTATGAATTGTTTTCCTTTGTTTTACTAGACAAGGAAGCTAGTACTATATCAATTGAAGGGAACAGTCTTTCACCTCAGGAAAGCGTCCTTGCTAATATGGCAGCAATCAGTGTGTGCATTGGGTGTAGATCCCATTTGAAAGTTAATACATCTATGGAACATGCACTTGGCTCAGGAAGCCAACATGTTGACGATTAGTATTGCACTTGTTTGCAAACAGGTCAGTGGGGCTGACCCAGCATAGCAGCAATTGACTTGTAGGCTATATCACATCACTTCCATTCAATTTCTATGTTAGGAAGTCTAGATTCTAGATTTCCCAGTGTTTTCTTTGGAACTAATATAGGGTGCATGAAACCATATTTGTCCTTTCTCACACCATTGCCAAAACTGCCTAGGCATGCTATTTTCATGAGTAAAACAAGTACCACCCATCTTACTGATACGGGCTATGGCCATTGTGATATCTTTTCCAAGTTCTCACAGTATCTTAGTTTGCTTGTAAATGTTTTGAGCCCCATAAATGCTGCTAATAGTTCCAGGTAAGGTATGGAACTTTTCATCATTAGTTGTCCAGTGCTTGTGAATTTTGATATCATTACCTACATACCAGTCTCCAGCCAGTTTGAAAAGCATCAAAGAATATTTCAAGAACAAAGTCAAATTGTCTGATTCTATTGTGGTTTGTTGAAATGTATGGTACCAAACAACTTTTTTACTTTCCATTATCTTGGTATAAAATTAACCATATTTTACGGCTGCTGCAGATGTAACTACTAGAATACCTAGTAATTAGACAAACTCTGTTATTTATATCTCCTTTCAGACATAATTATAATATGTAATATTCTTTACGGACTATAAGATAAACTCTATCTTTCCTGAGGAAGTGAAATGGCAAACTGGACTCAGTCCAACAAATATCCTAGATACTGGCATCACTGTCTGGGCACTCTTTTCAGTTTTAATAATAAATCCTAGATTTTTTAACAGTTTGAGTAGCACACATTTTCTAAATACCTTGCATATGAATCGGCAGGGCACAGAATATAACTGTCAAGATGTATGACTGAAAGGAACCCTGGTGACCTCAGGTGACAGACAACTGGCTTCGTGATGTTTGTGAATACATTTGGTGTAGTGCAAAGCCCAAATACGAGGCATGTACATTCTTATAACATATATTGAAGCACAAAACTGAAAATATCTTCTGACATATTTTCCTATGGATAATTGATATTTGTTTTTTAAATCCATTATTGTGGGCAAAAAAACTTAGGTAGTAACATACCTATAAAAAGATTTAACATGTATCTCCAAGTACCATGTGATTACACAAGATAAAATTGATTATTGAAAGGAGCACATGTTTCTATGGCACCTAACTGTAAGAGATTATTCAATGGAGATAGATTGCTTTCTTTCTGACTGAAGTTGTTATTCAGAAGCTTGAGCTGGAAACTCAGTAAAAGGTAATTTATAACCCTTGATCCACTCATGTATGGTTGGATTAGTAATACCTAATAACATACTTCAGAGAAATACTGCAATCTGAGTCTGTACCTGAGCTAGTGGTGATCCTGGTTCTGGCAACAATTGTTGGCATTGAACTTATCTTGAGGCTTACTGATGTTCTGACATTGGTCAGTAGAACAGGTATTCTGATATCGGTGTTTGATCCATCAATTCTTCCATTTGCTTATTAAGGCTGGGTAGGATTAAGGATCTCAGTGTGTTGCAATTTTCATGATAAATGTCACACAGTAGTTTAGCTCAGTAACTTGAATGTTTCGATTTGATCTGCATTAAGCACACAAACACTTGGGAGGCTATTAGACTGTTATGGACTTTTCCAATTAACATAATAGTAGCAGCCACTGTAATTCGCTGCCCCCTGATCATTTCAATGTAAGTGGAATAAATAAAAAATTTAAATCCAATCAAGTTGAATCAATTCCACTTCTATTTGCTGTTGCCGCCACTTCCTTGTTCAGTTTGGTGTGTTCAATAATAGATTATAGTGATAAAAGAAGTATTTTAAATGTTTTGCTTCTTCTCTGCATTTAGTCCATTATCATAATTGCTGACCACCATGTGGTCAGACTGCCATGCAGTTCCAGGTAAAGTAGCTAACTGAACCCCAGCATTTCACAAGTAGATTTTCAATACTTGAACTTAAGGCTGAAGGTAGGAAGGGGTATGTATACCGTTTCACTCTCAGCATCCTTCTGGCTATATTTTAGTGGAATTGAAATACTAACATAGCATATTTAAGTTAGATAGTACACTAACATCCACCTAATTCCATTTGAATTAGATTATAATTAGCGGCAGTGAGTATGGATATTCCCAGTCTGGCTGCGTTGGCTTCGGTCACAATGCACTCAGCGTCTTGAATGTGTTCGAGTGGAGCATGTTCAACTGAAATATCTATAAAGAATAATTAGAGTAAGGTCCCAAACTGCTTAGATCTAAATCCTCGGCTAACCTCTCGTGATAGCTCTAGGGATGCAGCAGGGATGTGTTTTTAACACTGAAAATATAGACCACTAGCTAACCTCTCGTGAAATCTCATATGGTGTTGATGGCACAGTTAATTGTTCTCATGGTTAACCTCTCGTGAAAACTTTTAGAGACGGCCAGGGATCCGGTAGGAACGTGTTTATAACACTGAATGTGTATACCATCGGCTAACCTCTCGTGAAAGCTCATGTGGTGTTGTTCTATTGTAAGTATATGGCACAGTTGAATGTTCTCATGGTTAACCTTTCGTGAAAACTCTTAGAGACGGCCAAGGATCCAGCAGGAACATGTTTATAACACTGAATGTATATACCATCGGCTAACCTCTCGTGAAAGCTCATGTGGTGTCGTTCTGTTATATGTCCATGGCACAGTTGAATGTTCTTATGGTTAACCTCTCGTGAAAACTCTTAGAGATGGCCAAGGATCCAGCAGGAACGTGTTTATAACACTGAACGTATATACCATCGGCTAACCTCTCGTGAAAGCTCATGTGGTGTCGTTCTTGTGTGAGTATATGGCACACTTACGTTCTCATGGTTAACCTCTCGTGAAAACTCTTAGAGACGGCCAAGGATCCAGCAGGAACGTGTTTATAACAGTGAACGTATATATACCATCGGCTAACCTCTCGTGAAAGCTCATGTGGTGTCGTTCTTGTGTAAGTATACGGCACAGTTACGTTCTCATGGTTAACCTCTCGTGAAAACTCTAGAGACTGCTGTGCGTATTACGGCATCCAATATAATTTTAGGAACATTATTTCCACTGCCGACCACTTGCGTTTCGATGGCGGCTCCGCTTTCGCTTCTTCAAGCGATTTTCCAGATCTCGCAGACTTTCTTTCAGCTCCTTCATTCCTTCGTTTCGCTTTCTTCCACGTTTTCGCATCTCGTTAAAACTTTTCTAAACTTTTTTAAGCGAAAACGTAATCAACGCGCGGCACAAAAAAGTACAATGATTTGACAGATGACAGGAGAGCGCGCCAACGACTGGACCACAGATAACATTTGTGTTTTTTTATGATGAAATCTTTAAATAATGTGATCAGCGAGTTGTGCAAGAGTGCAAACTACAAAGTATACAATGAGGACGAGATTACGAAGCATAATCATGAATGCACATCAAATAAGGGAAACGCAAATGAATTCGGTGCCCTCCCGTGTGATGTCCGCCACGGGATAGTTAAAGAAATTGTTCACCCGGTTGGTTTACGTGGTGTGAGTGGGCTAGTTCCAGTCGAGGGAGGGATGAGACAACTACATAAATCATGTATCGGTGCGCGCACGGACCGCGACAGTGAATTGTGGTCCAAATGGCCACAAGGCCCTAAAGTCGTTGATCGTTTCCGAAACGTTATCATTAAATATTATACGAGTAGAAATAAATAAACGAAATGTTGTTATAATAATTCAGTTATTATAACAACATTTCGTTTATTTATTTTATCACTTATTCAATACATTTCTATAAATAACAAGATGGGTGCTACTCTGCAAAGTTACGCTAATCGTAAAGGGTGCGACTTTGCACTGTCGCAAAAAAATAATAGATGCCCTATTATATCAACTTTCTGATTAAGAACCTCCGAAAAATTTGTTCACATAGGTACATGCATACATAAATATACCCACACAGATTCATCAACTTAAACGTTATCTGGCTTTACTTAGAACACCTCACAACGTAAAGATATCACAGAAATCCGATTTCGAAAATCGGGTGATCAGGAAGTTGAAATTAATTAATCCGTAATCGATTAGACTTATTAAATATAATCGAAATTAAATTGACCATATAATGGCATATAATGCGAGTTTCACACGCGAAGCTTAGCTTCGCGTGTGAAACTCGCAATGATAATACGATAAAATACTTATTTATTTGTTATGATCACGGCGTCTTAGAGATATAACATAAACTGATAATTCGTATTTCAAAAACTTATATTGTTTGATTAACTTTCAAAATGTGTTCGCGGTGGGCCATATTCGGGCTTTCACCTTTCACCAAAATAACACACCTATTCAATTTTGACATTTTCTTTAAAAAACTTAGGATTCGCTGGACCAATATTTCTTAAATTTCCATCACTTTTGAGTTATACGCATCTATTGGCACCAAAACCAATCCGATCGCAACATTATTTTTTTATAAATCTCGAATTCGCGATTTACACATTTTTTTGAAAAACTAAAAAACTTCTTGGCCGATTTCACTAAAAAGTAATCAGTTCTAAGTTACGTCCATACGCATCGATTGACACCAAAACGAAGTCAATTGCATAATTACCTCGCGAGAAATCGTTGACGAAAAATGTGTTCACATACATACACACACACACACACACACACACACACACACACACACACACACACACACACACACACACACATATACATCCACTTAAAAACTGTCTAGGATTACTCAGGACATCTCAAAACGTAAAGATATCGAAAAAAAATAAATAAAAGTTAATAAAAAAACATTAAAAAATGTACAAAGTAGCGGTCCGCCGGTATCGGGAGCAGGGGTCAAGCTACACGTAGTTAGGGTTCCAGAGACGGGAACCTCCTCACGAGGCGAGCCGTATCGAGGAGTAGGTACCTACTGCCTTCTGCATCAGGCCCTTGACCCAACCGCCTAACGAGAACCTCGAGAGATGATGATCGAGACTTTCGGCCATCAGGCCGTTGGCCGATACGACAATCAGCACAGTGACAGTCGAGCTCACATTTCACATGTCAACAACCTCGTGAGCTAAGTCGAGATATATTGTTTGTTTGTTTGTTTGTTTATTGAAATAATTGATTTACATAAATATTTACAAAATAGGGCCTTACACTAGAGGTAGGTAGGAAATAATGGGATTCTACCTGAACTGGGAATAAACCTGTATCTCAGGTATCTCACTCAAGTGCTTATACATAAGTATTATCGAAAAGTCCTACAAATCACTACATAGTAGGCATAAAACAAAGTCGCTTCCCTGTCTGTCTGTCCCTATATATGCTTAGATCTTTAAAACTACGCAACGGATTTTGATGCGGTTTCTTTTAATAGATAGAGTAATTCAAGGTTTATATGTATAATACATGCATAATATAGTAGAGAAACACTGATAATTTTAGAGGTTTCTAAAGTGATGTCGTAAATAAACACATTTTTTTGCGCTTACATTGTAAACGCTGGCTGAACCCTTCGAGATAGATCAAAATAATGTACTACAGTATTGTACACCTTAAAAAGGCCTACAAAAAAGTCCGCGATGGTATATGTCTATCTCTTAGGGATAACCCACAATAACCATTTTTTATCCTTAACTTTTTACGAGAAATAATGGCTCTAAAATTATCAGTCTTTCTCTACTATATTATGCATGTATTATACATATAAACCTTCCTCTTGACTCACTCTATCTATTAAAGAAAACCGCATCAAAATCCGTTGCGCAGTTTTAAAGATCTAAGCATGCATAGGGACAGACAGACAGCGGAAAGCGGCTGTGTTTTACACTATGTAGTGATCAGCATGGCATCCGTGCGAAGCCGGGGTGGGCCGCTAGTAGTAAATAATTTATTTAATTTAATTGACCAAAATAGTATGCTACTTTTTTGCATTATCGTAAGTTTTTGCAAGCATATTCTATTACGATTTTTGCAATGTTACATTTTTCATAAGATCACGTTTGAGTAAACGCGACCTTATTAAACAACATAACAACACATACACCAAAATAACAACATTGTAATATTGCTGACAAAGTTGTCATACAGAAAAATTTGCCGTGTCAACAAAATGTTAAGATTGCATGTTTACTTATAACATAAATTGTAAAAAACTAAAATTAATTTTACGGATTATAACTAGTGAAAGACAAAATAAGAATAATATAAAGGAAGAAAAAAAGAAAATAAAGTTTTATTATTATTATTTTTATAAAGTAGAAACAAAAAAAAAAGGCTTACAGATAAACATTGGCGGTTTCATGCGACGTCATTATAATCTATAGAATTAATGTATCTTGTCTCGGCAATTTTCTTTGCGGGGCATACTTGATAGCCTGTTTTGTGGTTGCTCGGTTTTTTAAATCGCAAGCATGTTGCCCAATGTGACGGCTCAGCATGTTTAGTGCACTCATTCACCTGATGACCCTGTTCCCCACAATGTCCACACGTATAGGTAGCCTCCCGACAAGTCTTTGCAGCACGTCCATACTGTTGACATTTAAAGCACCTGGTCACAAGTGTGAAGTCTCGGACTGGGCAGGAAGTCCAATTAACGAACACTCGAGGTTGCTTTATAGGCGCCTTTCTTATGCTAGCAGTAACTTCAAGGATGAAGTTGCACGTAGGTCCCTCTTTTTTACCTGACTTGTGACTTAAATTTATAGAGGCCAAAAAAGATTCACGGGACAAACTAGGCAGCCTCTCGGCTACATTCTGCTCATAGATGCAATCATAAACTTCTTGATCACTTAACCCAGTCGGTACTCCTATAACCACAATTCTTGGTTTTCTCTTATGGAGCTCTTCCACTTGCAGGCCAGAACTACTTAGCTGGGATGATTTCTTATGTTTTTCTATGTCGTCTTTGGTCTCCGTGCTGATTATAACGCCTCCGTTTTTAGTTTTGCGTAGTCCTCTAACGTGCAATTTCATTTGTTCAGGGCATATAATTTTTTGGACAAGAGATTTTGTGTCCTCACCAGATTTTTTTTATCCGCTGGATAAATTACAATAGAACTGACATTATTGGGGCGCAAATAATTATTTTTATTGGTTTTTACCATGTCAGCGAACGAAACATTTTCTGCCATAGTTGGTTTAGCGCAATTTTCTTGAAGGGTTTTCTTGATATTTTCAAGGCAATCTGTGAGGTCGCCTTTTTCTTTCAACACTAGTTTAGAGTTTTGTATTTTTTGGGCTCTTAGCTTCAAATTCTGGTAGTAAACCGCCATTTGTGAAACGTCATATCCAACCTTGCGCGATAGGGAATTTGTTTCTTTTTCGGTTTTCACGAGGTTCTCGTCATGTAGAATGGTAACATCGACAATCATTGTGCGGCGCGCTAATCGATCTATCACCACTATATCAGGCTCTTTGGCGACAATAATCCGGTCAGTAATGATAGACCGATCCCATTACATGGCCATTTTCAATAACTGGCTCGGGCAAATACTTGTAAAACGGTACCTCAGAATCCACAAGTTTATATTTCAAAACTAGTTGCTGGTGAATAATCCTGGCTACTTGGTTGTGCCTTTGCACGTACTCGCCGTTAGCCAAACGAGTACAACTAGAGACAATGTCTGATGAACTGACCCGGAGGGTGGCATGCCCGACACACGTCAACCGTCTCGTCCTTCATAGTATGTCGCCGGTAGTTAAGAACACTATTATTTTTTACCTACTATTTTTCATAGTATTCCCTGGTTCAATAAGAACGTTCTTTGGAGTGATTTAACACCGTCTCTTGCCGCTGACTGTACGACGTCACACACTCACACACACATGACATGTTGTGTAGTGTACGTGCTAGTGATTTATGATACACGTCCGCAGTGTGCAGTCTGTGACGTTTCGGTCTGGGGATACTCAAGACACTTAGCTCAAGACAGCGGGGAAAACCATTATTTATTTCACTGTGCACTTTCTTAGGAAGCGGTTCAATGGCTATTATAATATTGTATTTTTTCTGATGAGAGATAGGTTTAGTTCCACTGCATCGCCTAGCATCATAGGTACTTACACATCACAATACACACCTACCTAGGTTGTGTAAGATTAAAAGTAAATACCTAATCAACCACCACCTTCTATCTGTTTTCAAAGAAGACCTGATCCCTCACGCACTCTGTGGGTCACTTCCGCGGCGTGCACAAAGCGCTTGTCTGTCACTCCTCACCGCGTCTAATAGAGGCGTCGTCGGCAACGCTCGGCTATTCCCGAACGCTTCCGATCCGTAGTTTGGCGCTCGCAGTAGTCGCTGAGTGGAGGAAGCTCGCTAAACACTTCCTTCCACTCGATCCGGAGAAATACGATCAGTTTTCACACCCCTCCCGCCCGCGCCCTGCTCGCCCCGCGCCCAGTCAATACACACCCATACATACCCAGACATATGATGCAGAGTGGTGTTCAGAAGGTGTAACTCACACTATAAGCACCCCGAAAACTGCTTCGAAAACTAAAATAGACTTGTAAAACAGATGTAGAAAGAAGAACGAAAACCACCGTAATTACCTACCTAACTAAAAATCGATCCGTTAAAAATCAGAATAGAAAATTTGTATCATTCAGTAATCTTTCAGCTTAAATGTCCAACAAAAATCGGTTCCCGAGAAAAAGCGGTCATCAAAATCTGCGTTCTTGCTTAGATCAGGTGCAGTTTTGCAGTGAACACAGCGCGGCTAATGACAGTTGCAGTTTTGTGGAGGTTGTCGAGTGCGAATACCTACGTGGGCTATAAGCAGTTGACCTTCTGCGGTGTTTGTAGTGAGTCGCTACACTCGCTGCTGGCTGCGGGCACCCGTCGCCGGTCGGCGCGCTCTCCGCACGGCGCAGCGCGCGACGGGGAGCGAACTTAGCGCGATATACTATTATTATTATACTACATTACTGGTACAATAGCACTGAACGCCTTGCACTGCGATATCTGTATGTAGATACGTAGCTCTGCTATGCTGGATAGCTTATCATTATTCGTTCAACAATTAAGCTTGTGGTGGGGAATATTATAGCAAGGGTAAGTTCTATAACGGAATGCTTATTTATTGGCTCAGAGATCACATTCAAGTGGATTGAACTCCTAGAGCTCATAGTCTGTGTTTTGAGTTGTAGATGTGGAAAGTACTACATACGTATTATTTTGTGGAAAAATACCTTCTGAAATGTCGAGTAGGTAGTAAACGTACTTCTTTGTATTTTTTATTGTATAAGTTAGTACTTATTCAATCTGTTAAACTTAAAGCCGACCCCAAAATAGCTGGGAAAGTCTTGGCAGATTATGATATTCCGGAGGATGTCAAAAATATTTTGCGATGATACACAAAATGAGTGGTCCTAAAGCAGTATCAATGTCGTCTCACATACTCGTACAGACGGTTCGCAGCCCGGGAGCGCCTCCCGGTCCCGCCTCCACGCGCCACTGACCCATTGTCAGCCAATCCGCGAGATCAGCGGGGACGAGCGCCTACTACTATCTATCAGAAATTTCAGTCAACTTTAAAATATCGCTTAAACAGGATTGAAACTACAGCACCACACGGAGTCTATTCACTCAAGCCTACATCCAGCATGACGGGTCGTAACTTTATTTTGTGCGGAGGATTCAACGGTTTTTACGGTCATCATGTCTAACTGTTATTTACGGATTCTATGTCTAGTGTCTGGCAACCCTAGTAGGTCCGTTGTGACCGTTGCCTAGGTCTCGCCAACAGTTAAACGAATTGATACCGGTATTTCACTCACGAAGAATTGTCACACTTAAGTTGCAGTGCGCAGGGCACTTTGCTCGCAGAACAGATAGCCGATGAGGCCGAAAGGTTCTGGAGTGGTGAGTGCGTACCGGAAGACGTAGCGTTGGAAGGCCTCCCACAAGGTGGACCAATGACGTTGTCAAGACCGCAGGAATCCGCTGGATACGAAAAGCTCAGAAGTGGCGACGCTTGGGGGTGGCCTCTGTCCAGTATTGGACGTCTTTCGGCTGAAATAATGATGATTTCACTCACACACGCCATAACTGCCCACGCCGTAACTAGAGATGGGTCGAGGGCAAAAACAAATATGGGCAGAATGGGCATAAACTTGGCATATTGGGCGTAAACGAGTTTACGCCCAAATAAATGCCCGATCACTGGGCGCAAAAACTAATAACTTTGTTTTGTAAAAAATAAAGCAGGAACTTAACTTAAAATGAAACTTGATGTCAGTATTTTGTATGTAAATCAAAATTTTAATCAAATAATCAGTCTTGTTAAAAAAATCACAGTAGGTAATTATAGAAAATATAATTTTAACTCTCTTTAAATGAAAAATGAAGTGGTCTTGTAATTGGCTTTGATCCTACAATTGGCTTTGATCCTACAATAGTCTTTGTACGTAATATACTACTCTGCCATAAAAATACCGGGAAAAGCGACGTGAGGTCGAGTGTTATCTTGTAGTAAAACTACATTGACTCGTGTTCGTCGGTTTTTCTTGATATCAGCAGATAGTTTGGTGAGCTGGGTTAAATATTTGTCAGCGTTTATAGTTTCATTGTGTAATCAATGTATGTTATAAAAGAAAGTGTGCAATGTGCATGCCGCTAAAACTTAGAAATGAGTCCCGGTACGATCAAGGGAGTTATATGGTGTGGTAAGCCTCTATCTCCTGTCCATGAAGAATGTAAAGAATGTTCCCGTTTTTACCAGAAGGGCATACTTTTGAAGATATAAGGGCTGGAGTTTTTGCCCTCTGGAAATTTCTAGAACAGTCCAGAACAATCGAGAGTATTCGAGAGCATTCCACAACATTCAAGAACATTCTGGAATGTTGTGGAATGTTTGGGAACATTCGAGAGTATTCAGGAACATCTTAGATCATTGAGTAGGAAATTCTAAAAATTTATACATACATACATACATACATACCCCGGAAAAATGAAAAATGTTGTTTATAAACAAGTATTGTAGTTAGAATGTATTTTCAATAAAAAAAATGTTAAGTTGTAGTTGTGTGTGTTTGTTGTAGTTGTTGTTGTAAGTTGTGGTGTAAGTTGTTGTTGTAAAGTTTATTCCAACTACCACACAATCTCATATCAACTCCCTGAGCGAAGCCGGCTACCCCAGGTAGTAGTTCATAAAACAGCATGCCTTGCGCGTCCCAGAAACAGCAAAGCAGAACTTTTAAGTGGTTCTTTTGACTCAGCTTCGGTTGAGTTGGTGGCGTTTCTTCTCGAGGCAGTCAAAAAGCACGACATGTATCGTTCTCGTGATGAATCCATGATTCATCTCCAGTAACCAGATCAGACAAAAACTATTTACGTCGGGGTTGCAGCAAAAGTGATTGACAAATAGCGACACGGACTGCACGACTGGCGTCTGTAAGGATGTGCGGTACCCACCGAGCCAAAACTTTTCGATACCCAAACTCATGCAGATTGTATTCCACGGCGTGGCGACTGCAGTTAAGTGCTTCCGCTAATTCACAACTGGTAGCATCCGGATTCGACTGCAGTTCGCGGCGTAAATCGTCATCATTCACAGCGGTTGGTCGTCCTGAACGTGGCTGACTTTCAAGGCTCCTGTATCCTCATTTAAAACGGTCAAGCCATCGGGACACCGTCGCATGGCTTGTAGAGACGCCAGCACATCAAGCTACTACAATCTGTCAGATTTCTTTAATAGATTTTCAACTTTATCGCTAAAGCATAAGGTTCAAAGTTGATTGGGAAAATCTGACAGTTTCGGGTAGCTGTGCTGTGTTTCGGGTGCTGGCGTCTGTACTTCCAGCGCCCAATGCAGTATTGATATTGTCAGCCCCAGCCCGCGCACTGTGGCCTGAGGCCCCTCTCCCACAGCGACTTTTTCTAGCGAGGTTGTTCCGCGTTTCGTAAACGGGTGACAGCATCGCTACTACCGCACGTTTGTCGCATTTGTAACGCGCTACAGAAGCGATGACAACTCGCTACATCGCGACTGTATCGAAGTAAACGCGCGACCGTGTCGGACGACATCGGGGAGAGAACGGAGGGAGGGTGGCGCGTGAGTGGAGATGTGGAAAACCGAGCATCAGTGCAACAAAGACAGGTCGAGTGCTGTAAAAACAGCACCAAAGACAACGTGACTAATGTTGCCTCAACGGAGTCCATCTTGCAAGTCTGGCATTTTTGTGTCGTTACTGAAACGCGTTTGCATCGCGACAGAAGCGCGACAGTGTCGCGTTTGCATCGCGACTGAGAATCGTGGTGTGAGCGAGTGCAAACAGCTAGCAACCTATGGTTGTAAAAATACCGTATAATACCAAAAGGCTAGGTATTAAACAGGTATTTTACCATAACTTACGGTATTATTGGTATTTTGTGTATTTTAGTTTTTGATTCACTTTTTAAGATGATGCGTTATTACGAAGAGTTGTAGTTTAATAAATAAAATATATTTGAAGTTTCGATTGTATTCTATATTTTAGAATGACTAATTCTAATCTAATTTAATAATATAATAATCTAACCTAATAGTCGTGTTACACGACTATCAGCGTATTAGGTTTCTGCTTGAAGGCACCCAGAGCAGTACCGACAATCTACGATGTCATCGTCATCGTGATCGTGATCGTCATTGTCATCGTGATTGTCATCGTCATCGTGATCGTGATCGTGATCGTGAGCGTGATCGTGATCGTCATCGTCATCGTGATTGTCATCGTCATCGTGACCGTCATCGTCATCGTGATCGTGATCGTGAGCGTGATCGTCATCGTGATCGTCATCGTGATCGTGAGCGTGATCTTCATCGTGATCGTGATCGTGATCGTCATCGTGATTGTGATCGTCATCGTGATCGTCATCTTCATCGTGATCGTCATCGTCATCGTCATCGTGATCGTCATCGTCATCGTGATCGTGATCGTGATTGTGAGCATGATCGTCATCGTGATCGTGATCGTCATCGTGATCGTCATCTTCATCGTGATCGTGATCGTCATCGTCATCGTGATCGTGATTGTGAGCGTGATCGTCATCGTCATCGTGATCGTGATCGTCATCGTGATCGTCATCGTCATCGTGAACGTCATCGTCATCGTCATCAAGTCATCATCGTCTTCGTCATCGTCATCGTCATCTAGTGATGAGCAAAGCGAGACCAAGACCAAGACTGGGATAGTCTTTGTATTGGTCTTCGTGTTGCTTACTCAGTCTTGGTCTTGGTCTTGCTTGTTCGGTCTTGGTGTTGGTCTTGCTAGTGTATAGATAGTCTTGGTCTTGCTCAAATACTTCGAGTCTTGATCATGGTCATGATCATTGGTCTTGGATTTTGCTCATCACTACTTCTATCTCATTCTCTCGCACGTTAAATCCTATAGATGTGTGTTTATCTCTTTTTACCGTCGCTTTTTCGTTTCATTGATTTTCAAATCACAACGATGCTAAAGTTTTCACTTCAAAATACCATTTCATGTTTTATATCTGTGCATTTCCACCGTATTTTCAGTATTTTAATTATTACTCAGATAATTTACTTAAAAAATACAGAAACAATCGATTTATACATAACTAGCGACCCGCCCCGGCTTCGCACGGGTGCAATAGAGAAATACTGATAATAATTTTAGAGCCATTATTTCTCGTAAAAAGTTAAGGATAAAAAATAGTTATTCTGGGTTATCCCTAAGAGATAGACATATACCATCGCGGACTTTTTTGTAGACCTTCTTAAGGTGTACAATACTGTAGT